>JALPQI010011272.1:0-42553 GCA_025490895.1 Thaumatotibia leucotreta | reverse complement strand
GTAATAAAACACCAATTATATGTATTACTCATTTATAGTGTTCTCTGTCAAATATTGATCTTTTCCTAGGCATCCAATCACTTTCTCGTCTCTCTAATCGTACAGCTTTTACCCATTTGTCTCTTCTAACAGCATTTTGCGGTAATTTGAATGGAAAGAATAAAAATACGATGTAAAATGGAAATATCAAATTTAATTATAAATTTGAGAACTAGGTACTTTTGCATAGGTAGTTCAATCCCATGAAAGATAAAAAGGAATTTATTAATATGTAATATATTGAAATCAAATATCAGTTAAATAAAAAAACTTGCTTCGTTTGGAATAACAACATTCCTATACTATCCTACTATTTTGAAACGTCGTATGTTATTGTAAAATTACATGCAGTTACGAAGTTTTAGTTTAAAACGGTGGTATAGAAAAATGTCATCAATATTATTATATTTATTTTAAAAATTACCGAAGTTATCTGTTTAATTACACGTGAAAAGTAATTCCAGTGTCCTTAGAATTACTGTAACTGTTTTTACACCAGCCTACAGCACATGAAGGCATTTTTAACTCATTTTTACCGTAATTAATAGACACGCATTCAGACGTCCGTCAATCACTGTCAACCCGGCCGAACTAAAACGGCTCCAGGAGTCGTTTTTTAGGAACTCCCACTCAAGAGTAGTTTGCGTTGGGTCATAAATCATAATTGCACGGACAGAATGTTTCCATGGTTTATATGCGTTCACTGTAGAAACATAACAATATTTCATTGCATGTTTGAGAAAAGATACATAAACACAAAAAGGTTTTAAGTTACAATGTTTTATATACAAACATTTGTACTTTATGTCAGCTGTAGGTACAGTTATGTAGATATATTCAATTTATTGGATTGACCGACTGTCACTTAATATTCCCAAGTTACCAGCGGCATTCATATTAATTAGGCATAAATTACCATTGCACTATTCCTAATCGATAATATCTACCTAGTCACCTAATATTACAGGCACAGAGGTCCTAGGCCGGCAAATCATGTTGTTCTTTTTTTCCACATAACTATAAGTAGAAATTTTAACCTTTTAACCTTTTTAAATGCCAAGAATCACTAAAGTGGCCGTGTCTTGTCCTGCCTACCACGCCAGCAGCCACTAAAGTGGTCACCGAATAAGCTGTCAAAGTAACTGTCTTGCTGACAGATAAGGTTTATTTTCGTTGTTCATTAGAGATACTGGCGTGTATGTCACAATTTGATGTGAGAGGGAAGGCGTTGAAGAGGTTAAGGTTCCGTAGTGATCTAGGAACCCATAAAGTTTCGCCATGTCCGTCAGTGTGTCCGCAGCACAATGCAGTGGCCGTTAGTAGCTACTAGAAATTTGCATATTTGGGTACAGTTATACATATTAATCATGCTGACAAAGCGGTAGAATAAAATGAAGAAAAAGCATTTTCTTCGAGTAATTCCCCTAGTATTAAAGTGAGGATGATTTTTTGTTTTGTTGTAATCCTATAGTGTGGGGTATCGTAAATAGATCTTTCAATAAGGGTCCAAAAAAAGTTTTTTCTTAAGTCAATATTTTCGGAGATAACCGCCCCAGAATAAAAAAAATGAGTATTCTAATTTAGATCCGTGGGCCCAAAAATATGAACAAAATAATGAGTAGCCGGCTTATAGAATACTTTAAAATAAAACTATTTCGAGCATAATCAATCTAGCCCTTTCTGTAATTCTGTATATCTAATTTATCTACCTTACACTGAGCATGGCCTAACATGCTTTTGGCCGGTTTTTTTTTTCTATTTATAATACTCATGCACTGTTTTGTCAAATTAAACCTAGTCTTTATTACCAGCCATCAGTAATCAAAGATTATTCGCTTTGATGCAAGTTATATGAAGATTACCTATACGTTTCTTGGTTCTGCCAATGCCAGCTGCATATGGTCTTATGCAGTGCATTATCACACGCATATGCGTCGGCACGCGTTGTTTGTGGTTCGTTGGCTATTACAATAATTCAGAGCAGTATCGACGGTATTACACCACAGACATCTGTTTAGGTAGCTTAAGCCCGGTTTACGTCATCCCGTTACGTAACAGTAAGAAATTGTTTGATCTATGATTTTTTTTTCTTGGGTTGTACTTTTAAGGGTAAATTCACAAAACCTGGCACGAATGGAATGAATGAAATGAATGACATCTATCATTATAGTTGGTATAGCCGTGCTATACCAACCTGTATCTACTGTCATTTTGACATCCACACATATGTACTTTCTGTCACTTACTCGATCCATTCGTGCCAGCTTTGGTGAATATACTTGTAGTAGTACTACTATGTACAATTGTACATAAATTTAAATATTCAACGTCCCACCTCCGTTGTTAAACTTCGGTATTTTTCTGTGGTTGTCAATGACATCTAGTACTTGTATTAAAAGTTGGTAGGGTACCCACTAAAATATATCTTACCTAGACGTCAGTCATTTTCAGTCCAATCCAAAGATAGTTGAAATTCGCCTAGCAACAGTCAACAGAAAATAAGATTGATGGATTGAATTGTCTTAGGGTGAAGACAAAATTATCAGCATGCGTATTGCGTACGCATTTTGTCTATAGAAAATGTCAGTTTAGTATGGGACCGCGTCCAGCTTTCCGCATGCGTACGGATTCTTACGCGTTTCATAGTCATACTAAACGGCCAATTTTATTAGACAAAATGCGTACGCATGCTGATATATGTGACTTCACCCTTAGTTAGTAATTAGAAATTGGGGTAGACAAAGTTAATAATTGAGTGGACATCTATCGGCTGATAGACGATGAATTCTGATGCAACTGTATTTTTGATCTAGACTGCACAGTTAACTTGCATTTCTCTTCTTATCACAAAGCAAAATCAGTTAACTGAGAATTGCGGATTCTTAAGTGTTCATTTTTTGAGAGATAACTCATTCAAAAGTGTTGGTTTCGGCATCAATTTTATTATTAATAACTAATCAACACGATACGCTACAGAGTTAGACAAAAAGTAATTTGATTACTACTGTTCATCATCATCATATCAGCCGAAAGACGTCCACTGCTGAAAATAGGCCTCTCTCAAAGATTGCAACAATGACCGGTGCTGCGCCACCCGCATCCAGCGGACTCCTGCGACCTTCACCAGGTCATCAGTCTACCTTGTGGACCCACCCACGCTACGCCTTCCGGTACGTGGCCGCCACTCAACTACTGATACTTACACTTTATATGTGTACTTTCTAATGGAGATTACAAGATTAGGTACATAATATATACAAATGTAATCGGAATACATTTTGCCTAACTCTGCTACACTATGCGCATGCGATATCTATTATAGATATGTCTGTGGCTAATACCGACGAGTGACGAATGTGGTGTCAATGAAAACATGGGAGTGTTCGTCATATTGGTTGTTCGTATAATAGGCGATCACAGCAATTGATATTAATTTGGTAGGGTGTTCTACCTTTAACCCACCCACTTACGCCGACCAGGATGCTTAGCCAAGTTGCCAAGCGCTAGCACAGCAAAAAATAATAAGCGCTTAGTAGCGTATCGTAGTTTTCCTTCTCTGTCACTTGTTCATGTTAGAGCGACAAAGACAGTTAGCTGCCTTTCGTTTAAGATTGACGACTAAGCGCTAGCGATTGGCAACTTGGCTAAGCATCCAGGTGTTATAACACCGATTTGTTTTCTTTTTTGTTTGGATAATTGTAGTGTTTTATTGACAATTAATCACTTTATCGTAAAAAATCCGGGATCACATTTTTTGGTTTCAGGCTTATCTGGGTTAAGGTCTCTGTCCACCAGACCGTACCATACCATGACCGTATTAGACAAAAAACTATTCTTTGTATTGAAAAGTATGAGATCGTGTTGGCTGGCGCTGGAACGTCCTAGTGAGCATAGTCTCATGCTTTTCAATACAACGAATAGTTTTTTGTCTGATACGTTCATGCTACGGTCATGGTATGGTACGGTCTAGTGGGCAGAGACCTTTAGGATGATCCGTAAAGGCTGGACCATACCAGATACGGGTGCAGCACGTGTGCGACTTGCGTGCGGGTTGTAACGATGGAAATGTCATAGTAGATGGCACACCGCTTGCACGTCACGCACACGCGTACCCGCACGTGTTACACACTCATCTGGTGTGGCTTGGCCTTTAGAATGTGCCGTCGTGCCTAAACCCCTTAATTATAAACATCTCCTAACGCAGCAGTCGATAGGTTTCGTTTGTTTTTCTGAAAGGCATTTTTATGTGTCGTGCAGCTTTCATGTTTTATTTGTTAATCGTTTAAAATTATTTATTTCCATACAGACTTTACTATTAGTCAGTAGAATCCAAAAAAAGTAATTAAACTAAAAACTTGCATTATTAATTCATGCACGTTTTTAGAACACAATCATGGTTTCATTACCTACTTAAAACCTTAAACCTTGAGTTTACATACATTTTTAGTTAAAATTATTGATGTTTATTACTATTAAATTAAAAACATATATCTGAGAACCTGTTTCACAATGATTGTGTTTAAGACGTCAAATACTCCGGAAAGTCAGCCATGTTGGTAATTACTTTTTTTTTGAGTCTACTGAAGAATGGTAGGTATACGTAACCCCCGTAGTCTAACTCACCAACTATGTGGCCTAACTTAATAACCTATAGGTACCGACTTAACCTCGTGAGGCCCTATGTCATATATATGTATTACATAACATTTTGACTTTATAGATATAGTGTCAAAGACCAAAGTTAGGTTGAAGTAAGTGACGTCACCAGGACTCAGTGGGCCTAGTGTACGTATAACTTATTAAAAATGTAAACGCGATCGATAAGTTTTTTTATAAGTTATTACGTATACTAGGCCCTCTGGAGGTTAAAACCAGTCGCCGGAACCGGTATTTTACAAAAACCTCGAAATTGCCCAACATTTTAAAAAGTTTTTTTTTTTTTTTTTATGTTGGCACAACAAAGTGGCTCCACTCCACCTGATCGAAAGTGAAAAGTAGAGCCCAAATCGCGGCGGCAACGAACAGGAGACAATCGGTAACCTGTTAGTTGCCACCGCCTTGCTGGCCCGCTAGATGCTGGTAAATACACCAGCTGACCCCGAAACACGGCAAACACGAAGGTAAGTCATTTCACGGGCGTTTACACCGAATGTACGGTGGTAGCCAACCAGGCGGGTACTAGTAAAATACCCTACCACCGGCTGAGAAGCTGGATACTCAGTATTTCCCTTAGTCGACTCCTACGACACCCACGGGAAGAGAGGGGCGGTGATTTTTGTATTCTTACTCCGTCACCGCACGGATAGACCGTCACCGTTTTACACTCTTTATGTACTACTCAATATTTTATGTACCTAATTTACAATATCATATTTTTAAATTACTCCATTAAGTTACAATTTATAAAGGTCCTAATTTATTAGATGCAGATATTTTTACAGCTGATAGTACTCGGTCTCTGGAGTATATTAAACCGTGAAACATTATAGCTTTTACGATGTTTTTTTGGAGAAATCGGAAAAACAAATTTGCTACGTAAAACACCCTGTTTATGTGATTATTAAATGAAAACTCATTGAACAGATTGTAGGTCCTCTTTTACATACCACTCAACTGGAACTGGCCATTTCACGTCGATAAATTAAATACTTAATTGTCAATGTCATGTTATTTTCCGTTGGATTGTGTCGTTTGATGACATGACAGACAGTGTTATTGTAACATATGATAGATAATGCACATGACGATTTTTTTTAGAGAAAATTATAATTATTTTTTTTGTTAGGAAAATTAAATCAAAAAAAATACATGAAAAGATTTCTTAATTTATATTTAAAGTTAATTATCTTAATGTAAAGTATCATGTGTTAAAATATCTGTAACTAATACATTAGGACCTTATATATACCTACCGAAGAACGAAAATGAACAAAAAAAGAACCGGTCTTTTGTATGGAGAAAATGACAGTTCCGGTCCCTGCTTAAAACGACATTATTAAATTTGTTTGTCAATAATTTTACCGCTTCATTGTTCTATTCTGTCTAAACATCAACATCCCAATTCCAAATATCCTCGATTTTTCGGCATTACCTAAAATAGAAAACGAACACTTTCGCTGATATGCTAAATTAGCCTTTCTGGTCACAACAATAAGTCTGACAATAGTTGGGGACTTACAAAGTTTTGAGTGTAAATAAGTCTTTCCGAAATTATAACGTTCATGTATAAAAGCGGTACGTAACGTCGTATCGACTGCAGAACAAAATTAAACGTTAGACGATGTTTCTGAGCTACTTACTCAACAAGTGTATTACTCTTCTCATAGTAGTGCCATTGGTATATTACTTTACAGTGAATTCCGGAGAATATATTCCATTTTTTAATCGAAACAATACGTCACGAACTGAGAGCAATACAGATGAGTAAAAGCAATTGTGAAAATATGATTAATTTATTTAGAAAAGAAATGACACATAATGAAACTTCGTATTCGTGCTGGAGGGACGCTGAAAGACACTTGGATCATAATGATGACATTGGATACCTTATAAAGTTATGTCGTCATTTAAACTCAAGATTCATTCTACCCCAGTTAGTTTTATTAGAAACAAACCATAGGAATATTGTTACCTTACCGGATACGTGCAGACAAAATAGTGGACTAATAAAGTAGTAAATTTATTCATTTCTGTTGTCTTTATTAATGTAATTAATTCCATTTATCTACATCCATATCATAATATCCCCATTATATATTCAGAAGCCGTAATGTAATGACCTATTTTAAGGAACCGGTGTCTGCGGTTGTATCATAATGTCAACATTAAAGTACAGTGCATCATAATGTTAACATTAAAGTGTCGGTGTCAGTACATTAACGTATGCGGAGTGAAATTTGCACATATTTTGAACAAGTAAAAACAAAATAAAAAAATTAAATTTAACTTGTGTCTCAATGCTAAATTAATTTGTATACAATTGTTAATTAAATTGGATAGTTTTGTCGGGTTTGGCATCTTTCTTTAGAAATTATGGCCAATTGAGTAGAACAATGTCGCACAACTGCATGTATTTTCCACAAGACACATTTGCTAAGGCCAAAATCGACGATGATTCTGATTTTTTAGAAGAAGGCAAGATTTGAAACACTGTTTTATAAAAATCTCGCATTCTTTTCGTTTCCAATAAATGATATTAGAAACCCTAGTGTAATGTAACAATTTGGCTACAGCCACTTTTCAGAAAGAGCTCGAATAAAGGAAATTACGTTAACCCGAATCACAAAATCGACCAGGGAGCTCAGAAATACTTCTAAATATGACAACAAAATTGATGAAAAACATCCTCAAACCATGGGCATTACGAAACATAAACAAAGAGCAAGCCTATCAACACGGAAAATAAAAATAAACAACTTTGAAAATATGACTTCGCCATTTGATCAAAAAGTGTAAAAAACACTGCTTTTTCAGTAACGGATGTCACGGTGAACGACTTATAGCTAATTTCAATTAAATATTTTTAGCATAATAAGTAAGTATCAATAGACCAATTAACAAGAATATGAAATATAATGAGCAAAGGATTTTTATTTAAAAAGTTTTCCTACAGAAGATAAAATTAGAGGCAAGAAAAATGCTAACATTTGTTTTTTCGACATCAATGGATAAAGTATCATAAAACTAAACTTATACACTTTGGATTCAAGTAGTTTTTATCTTGCATGAATACTTGTTAAAATCGATATTAAAAAACGTACATGTTCAAGAAAATAATAATGATATCATTTATTTAATATAATACATATTAAACTTTGTGCAGATTTCATTCCGCATACGTTAATGTTAACATTACGAAGTCGACTTTTTTTCATAAAATATTTATTGTAGGATATTCTTACACAAATTGAGCGATTTCAAGTGTTTTTAATTGTTATATTTAGAGATATTTTTTTACTTAGTGGATATCAACGTAAATAAAGATAGATCGTCATTCTAAACTTATGTTATGGAGGTAGATAAAGTTATGTATGTGACTGTACATAATTAGGCATTAAACACTCATGTGATCTTATTAAAAACTACACTAATTTTTAATACCTCTTATTATACGCCAGCCACATAATAGTACATTACTACCGAGGCCGGGAAGTGACGGGTTGCCGGCCGAATATATGTAGACGGCCGAGCGAAGCGAGGCCGGATAGTATTCGGACGGCAACCCGTCACTTCATGGCCGAGGTATGTATAATGCTTTTCTCAAACATGCAATGAAATGAAACAAAAAAATGTATCTTCTTTCTAAGAAATTATAGGTCAACTACATAACTAAGTCTTTAAAACACAACAAAAGTCAAATACGACACCGACACCTCATTTTTTTTAAGATTGACCTGTTGAAAGTTGCAAATTTTTAATTTAAAAAAGCGGTATTAGACGACGCGGTCGGTTGGGTCCAATTAATCGCATGCAGTGATCGGGGCCGACGGATCGCGCCGTATAATACTGCTTTTTAAATATTATTTTGAGTAGTTATTGTGCATTTATTTTAAATGATATAATTTAAATACCTAATTATAACTGCAAAAATTTGCCAATCATTTTTTTTATACTAATATTACTTACAGATAATTATTGGCTAAAAGCCAAGATGCCAGGTCACAACCCTATGTCAAATGAAAATTAAAAAAGAGGTACTTGTTGGCCTAGGCCGGCAACGAGGTACTTCCCGGCCACTTTTTAGGCACGTAACTAGAACATTTCATTGCATGTTTGAGAAAATAACTATTACCCTAAATTACGCATTGACGCACCTAGAGGGGAACTTTTTGCATTAATTACAGAATTTCATTCACTTTATAAAATGTTGCTAGATTTAGTAGGAACAAATGTGTAATGTAACTCAGAAGCTCATTTGAAGACTATTTACACAACTGCCCATCATAAATCTTCAATCAAACCGCCGTAGTCTGATATATCAGACAATCAATGTCAAGCACACCTCGCTGTTGTCTGATAAATAAGACAAAGGTCTGCGTACATTTTTACGGCGTATAAATTAATCCTATTCAAATACAAGCTCTGCAGTGTTATGATTAAGGAAACCGCCTTGCTATCAGCGCTGCGGCAGCGTCGAACCTAAAAATGGTATTCACTAAAGCACTTTAAAGGACACTAGCGCTCGGCGACGAATGCGGCGTGAGCTGTAACTACACTGCGTCGAGAGTTACCGCCTACAGTTTGACGACGAGCTGTTCTACGTTAGTGAATACCGTTTTTCGCAGCGCTGCGCTCGACGTCGAAGTGAAGGCTGTCTCGTCATCGAGCTCGTTGATGAACGCAGCGTCGAATGTGGGAATAAGAGAATAGCATAGCTGATCTGCGTGATGTAATTTTGTATTGATGGCGATACGGGCAATACAGGCATGCCCCATGAAAAAAACTCAGAGGTTAAATGGTTAGTACTAATTGAAGAATAAGACAGTACAATGGTTTATCAGCTACACCCTTACATGCCCACTTCATTTTTCCTCACAACACCCGACCCAAATTAGATAAATAACAAGTTGGTAGCAACTTTGTTATATTAGTTAGCGCACAGCTTACATTTGGTGAACAGTACAATGACATTATCGTCAGGGAGTGCCCGATAACTTAAAAGTTGGATAAAGAGTAATCCGATTAGTAATCCTTTTTTTTGTTGACGCAGGGGAGATAGCATTTACGCACCATCAACACGGGCTGGGGGAGCCCATGATGGTATGTGGGGCTCGCTCCTCCAAGGAAAAGAATACCCGCTAAACTACCCTGCGACGTTGTCCTCTCTTCCGTTATGGGGAGCATCTTGGGATCGTGTACATTCTACCACGATGCTTCCCCCCGATTAGTACTCCTGCTATTACATGATGTATATTACAAAATACACATACAAATGCAATCGACAGTAGTAATCTGATTACTTTTTAACCATCTTTGCCTGTACATAATTTATTTTATTTAAAACGTATACTCGCGCCTACTATGTGTGGTCGAAGTTGGTTGACAATATTACTATATTACATTTTCATCCAACAGAAATATTGCATGCATACAATATTCAGCTTCAAAATTCAAGCTATTCTAAAAGTAGAACATCTGCTTCAAAATTTAAGTTTCAAGACTCCACTCTTAACTCTATAGGTAAGTATATAATTATTAGATATATTCATCTGACAAAAACAAGTAGAAATTATAAATATTACATTACATTTTGTAAGCCTCCGTGGCCTAGTTCTACTAACTAGGTCACTGACCCTGCCTACGAATATTTGTTTTTTGGTCATGGTTGTTTTCTATGAATTTAACTATCTATGTGTATATATCTATTATGTATACCCACAATACAAGCTTTATTTAAGCTTACCGCGGAACGGGATAGATTTGTGTATGATTGTCTCATGACATTTTTTATTTTATTACAGTAGTATAGTCCCACGTTAATCTAGCTAGGCGTGGATCCAATGCGGGAGGGGGGCAATGGGGGCACTACCCCCTCCTAAGACTAGCCTAAGTATACCTAGGTGCTGTTTTTGAACAATTGAAAAATAGATTTTATTGTGAAACACTATAATAATATCACGAGTCAATGCCCCCCTGAAAACCTGGATCTTATAATTTCTAATCTTTTTTTGCCAGATAGCAAGAAGAGATCGCTTAAATAAAAAATTGTTTGAGAAACCGTTATATTATTTTCAAAGACCTTTCTATTGATAGCCCACACGTTTATGTACAATGAAAAAAAAAAACTACCCTTCTGTTACATGTATGGAGAGCCCCCACCCCAATTATTTTTTTTACAATATAGTATCATAATTATGTAGCGGTTCATACAACATATCCCTTACCAAATTTCATTACTGTAGCATTTATAATTTCTGAGTAAATGGCTGTGACCGACGGACCGACGGATAGTTTTTTACTTCCATTTATGTTTGTTTTAATGTCTATGTTGTGTCATAAATAAATGTTTTTTCTTTGTTTCTTTCTTTCATTTTGGCTACGGAACTCTAAAAAATCACTCAATGTACTGTTGATAACTTACACCGTGACCGAGCCCCCATTTGGGCAACCACGTGCGCTAACTAGCTAACTTCAGCTGCGCTCTATTTCTGTTTACTTTCTTTTGTAAGGGAAGTTTCCGTTGTTTGCTTCGGACCGGTCAGAAGAACCGGATAACTTTGTAAATTGATTTCATTTTGACACTCACAGGGTGACAGGACTAGTAGGTAATGGACCCAGTGACGTATATTAATTATTAGCTATTTTACGGGCAATTTTTCGATAGCAAAAAAATGTCACAGACAAAATAAGGTGTACACAAAAATGTTCAAAAATATGTCCCAGTGCACTCTAATTCTGTGTAATAAGAACTTCGTAACATATTTATGAGCGCATTCTTTCGATACTTATTTTTGCACTTGACTGTACCTACATAGTTAAAGGCTATTAACCGAAAAAATATATATTAACAAAATTTAGTCATATTTTTTGTCTTATGAAGTAGTTTCAGTCTAACAACTTAATAATATGAATGAAAAACCGGCCAAGTGCGAGTCGGACTCGCGCGCGAAGGGTTCCGTACCATTATCAATTTATTATTAAAAAATACAGTTAAATCAACCTACCTCAAAAACTATAGGAGATAATTTAATCAAACTAAAAATCGTTGATAGAGTTTATTAATGTGCATAACATATATTTTTTTTAGAATTTTATATTGCGTAGTTTAAAAAATAGAGGGGGGGGGGACACATTTTTCAGACTTTGAGAGCTGATAACTCGAAAACGATTTGCTTAAATAAAAATGAGATTTATAAACCTTCATATCATTTTCAAAGACCTTTCTATTAATACCCCACACGTTTATATACAACTAAATTTTTTTTTCTATCCCTCAGTTACATGTATGGAGCGCCCCCACTCTAATAGTTTTTTTTACAATTTAGTATCATAATCCTGTAGGGGTTCATACAACACATATCCTTACCAAATTTCGTTACTGTAGCATTTATAGTTTCCGAGTAAATCGGCTGTGACAGACGGACAGACGGACAAACGGACATGACGAATCTATAAGGGTTCCGTTTTTGCCATTTTGGCTACGGAACCCTAAAAAGCAAGTAAAAAACGCCAATTTGTTTTATGAACAGACAACAATAAGAGCCTGTTCACACTAGCGATTCACTTGGGCGATTTCTATATAAAATTGCGATATCGCCGCGAGATCGCCGTGTGCAATTTTTGTATAGAAATCGCCCAAGTGAATCGCTAGTGTGAACAGGCCCTTTGCCTTTTTAAAATTTTCCTCTTTTGTCGAGTGCCAAAATTTGTTGGATCGAGTCTACCATATAGTATAATATAGTATTGTATGATTTACGTAACACAATGGACACGCACGTGATTTTTGTTTTGATTAATCCCTTAAGTACCTAATCCTTTGTTATGTGGTCACTTTTTTTTCAGTTATAGGTAGACGAAAATTTGTGCCCATTCAACAAACCCTTTTCTTCAAGCAAGCATTGACTTACCATCAGAGTCCCGTTTTATAAATTTTGCTGTTTGCCTTTCTTTCTAGCCAATTTGTGCGTGCGTTATAGAGGCAAAGAGCAAAATTGTAAAATGCAACTTTATAAAACACGACCCAGCAGGTAAATAACAAGGTCACTTTCGATTTTAAAATTAGATCAATATGTGAATTTTGAATGCTGTGTAACTATTGGTGTTCAGAAACACACAATACATAACGTGACGGTTTCGCTTAGTATATGCTTCAAATGTATCTATGCAAAATAAAAATTTGTCCATTGCTAGAACAGGTACTCCAATTGCTGCAGGTAGCTCCGATTAACGTACCAAGCAGCCTGCTAAATTAAACGGAATTTAAAAAAACACGGTGTAGGTATACATACTGTGTTACTATTTTAAAAACACGACTCATAAAAAAAAATTGAGTTGTTCCACAAAAAAAGTTTATTATACTTCATAAAACAACATTCCTATTTTAACCAAATTCCAACACATCAAACATTAATTTTAGAATTGGGTACTCCTAAGGCACTGGTCCCACCGCAAGCGAGTAACCTATTGCTATAAAAACCGGCCAAGAGCATGTCGGGCCGTGCTCAGTGTAGGGTTCCGTAGTTATTCAAAAACGGCTGGGCCGATTATGTTCCAAATACCCACTTTTCATGATTTTTTTCATATTTTTTGGACCTACGGATCAAAAGTTAGAAGGGGGACACAATTTTTTTCTTCTGGAGCGATTATCTCCGAAAATTTTGACTTTAGAAAAAACTTTTTTTAAGACCATTATTATTTTTAAGAGACCTATTCAGCGATACCCCACACTATAGGATTACAGCGAATAAAAAAAAATCATCCCCACTTCACCAGTTGAGAAGGTGCCCGTAATTTTTTTTTTCTAGTTTTTATTGTACCCTTTGTTGGCATGATTAATATTTATACCTGTACCAAATTACAGATTTCTAGTATTAACTGCCACTGAGTTATGCTGCGGACAGACGGACAGACGGACATGGCGAAGCTATAAGGGTTCCGTTTTTGCCATTTTGGCTACGGAACCCTAAAAACAAAAGATAAGTGCTTTCGTGTAAAGAAAAGACACACGGCGATGTTTATAATTACTCTTTCAGCTATGAGCTATAAATGTCCGTGTCCCTTTTGTTCACACGGGAGCGCGTATCTTTTGGTCGTTTCTATAGCCAATAGTTCATAGCTTACTCGCTCGCGGTAGGAACAGTGCGTAACATCGGCAGTCGCAGTTCTTTTCGGCCAAACCATTGGAATCTGAAGCATTTCGCAAACATCTGGAGGTTTCCATCCTAACCGATATTGGCTCTGTCATCGGCAGATCGGTATTTGTCTCCAATATCTATGCAAGATACAAACGACGTCAAATATATCATTACCGTCACCTATACTACAGTCACGTATGTAAATAGGAGTACCTACACTTTGAAATGTATTACGAGGAGTTTAAATTTGAATGCAGCAGGCACAGCCAAGTTGCCATTGTGCAATCGTATACGATAAGCAGATACTAACCCGGTTAGCAACACGAAAAAAAACGCATTCCGCACATTTTTTTTTTCCGAATTTGCAAGTGGCGAAACACTCGATACCAGGCAGTAACCTTGTACAATAAATTACCAGATGAGTTTAGGATAATAAGATAATACCATATTTTCAGGAACTCTCTCAAAAGGCTTTTACTGAAAGACTGTTATTATACCATTGATGACATATCTACTATCCAGAATTCTACATATAGGTGTGACATCATTTTTTTTTGTTATTTTTATATACTCCATATTTGCCCTCAGAACTCTGACTGAAGCCTATAGGGATAGAAGAAAGCCCCTTTACATGGCATTTCTTGACCTGCAAAAGGCTTTTGATTGCATCCCTCGTCAGATGATCTGGTGGGCATTGAAGGTTAAGAACGTGCCACAGATCTATATTGACATTATCCGGGACATGTACCGTGATTCGGTTTCTTTGGTAAGGACCTCCGTTGGCGACACGAAACCCTTCCCCATCACAGTCGGTGTTCACCAGGGCTCCGCCCTAAGCCCTTTTCTGTTTAGTGTGGTACTTGATGTCGTCACGGCGGAGATACAAGATCCTCCGCCGTGGTTGCTTATGTATGCAGATGACATCGCATTGACAGATGAGGACAAACAGGCGTTGGAGCGGAAAGTGAACCGGTGGAAGGGCTCGCTTGAGAACGGAGGTCTGAAACTAAATGTCACGAAGACCGAATACATGGCCTGCGGAAGTACAGATCCCAGTCCCATCAACATAGGGAATGAACTTGCCCTGAAAACAGACAAGTTCAAGTACCTGGGATCAGTACTGCACGAGTCCGGGACCATTGACCATGAAATTAGAGCCCGAATTAGCGCAGCTTGGTCTAAATGGCGGGAGGTTACAGGAGTCATCTGCGATCGCAGAATACCACTTAGACTCAAAGGGCTAGTGTATAAGTGCATTATCCGCCCAGTCCTAATCTATGGCGCCGAGGCGTGGCCGGTTCTCGGAAGGCACGTTCAGGAGCTTCGCGTTACAGAGATGAAGATGCTGCGATGGATGTGCGGCGTTACGCGTGCTGACCGCATTCGAAACGAGTACATCCGTGGTAGCCTCGGAGTCCGTGACGTAGCGGAGAAGCTTCAAGAATGCCGTCTTCGGTGGTTTGGTCACGTTTGTGGTAGGCCACCTGATTACGTAGGAAACATATGCCTTAACCTAGCCCTTGACGGCCCCCGACCCCGCGGCAGACCAAAGAAGCGATGGCTAGATGTCGTGAAGGCTGACATGAGTGTGAATGGGCTTACAGTAGAAGATGCCCAGGATCGCGTAAAGTGGAGGAAATGTAGCAGGAAAGCGGACCCTGGCAAAGGCCGGGATAACGCTAGGTAGAAGAAGAAGAAGAAGATTTTTATATACTCCTATTATATTATTTTTTCTTTTCAGAACTGATGGATGACATGTCTTAATGATATTTGATATATTTAACTTAGTGTAACCTCTTATCTGTTTGCCACGCCCTTACGGGTTCATGTATTATGCTGTGTATTATGTATACCTAACCATAACCATGATTGCAATAAAGAAATAAAAAAATATGAGAATGGCAGTTTCGAACGAAAAGTCACGTGACCATATATTTACATTATTATAGTCACGTGACGTGCTAGTCGTATACGATTGCAGAATGCAGTGCGTAAATTGCCATAGAAATAGTTCTGCGGCTACTACGGACCATCATTTCACGGGTTCGGATCGGGTTTGAATCGGACGTAGTGTGAAACAACTCTTATGCAATTATTATAATTATGGAAGTTCGATATATACAGGATGTTTGGTCAGCGGTGTCGGAGTTTTTAAGGGCTTAAACTACAATCAATTTTATCGATAAATTACAATGCAATTTTTTTTCGTGCCAACGATAATTAAATGGCTACAATTTTAAAATTTCAAACAGACGAATACGGATGCATGAGGTATTCCCCGTATGTTTGAGCACTTGTAATTCCTAAAGTACTTAAGGTATAACTGTAATTATTTTTTAGCTAATATCCTGTATTAACAAATAACAACACCAAAAACCTATCTTAATGACCTAGTTTTTATGCAAATTTAAATTAATTGAAAAACGAAGGTGAATATGTTACTATTTTTCATTTTTAATATTTTTTTGGCATTGTTGTTGAAATAGTAGAATGATTAGCTTGATTAGTTTGCTTATCTAATGAGCTCTCTAATGAGATATTTTTGCAAAGATATGACCGATAACAAACGTATAATTCCAGAAATACCACATGCAACTGTATCCGTCCGTTTGAAATTTTAAAATTGCCGCCATTTAATTATCGTTGGCACAAAAAAATGCATTGTAATTTATCGATGAAATTGATTATAGTTTAAGCCCTTAAAAGCTCCGACACCGCTGACCAAACACCCTGTATATGTATTAGATAAAAATTAGAATATGAGTAGAAATCGTAGGTTTAAATAAACAATAAAAATATTCCTGTTTATTTAAGCACGCAGTTTGTAACACGTCTAGAGGCGACAACGCTAAAAGTGTTGATCGATTCTCATTCCCGTAGCAGTATATCTGTCTACCGTGTACTTAGTTTAGCAGAAAAAGCCCATACATCCACGTCAAGCAGTGATTCAGCGAAACCAGAGGAACTACGAGGGAAATCACTTAGCATATGACAAATAGTGTTAGAGTGACACGCTTTTAAGATACCATAATCTTGTTGAGCCCTTGGGTTGGATTCCGGCAGTATACTCGCAACCTCCTATCTGGCTATAATCTGTGGAAGTAAAAGCGATCTTAAGTCAGTATTGGTGAGGTTGGCATTTTAGTAAAAAGGAACGGGGAAAATTCCTTGTGTGGATGGAAGTTGGTGAGAGGCACCCGTGCGTTGGCTTAAAAAGGATTTTGTCTTTATTGCGTAAAATTTGTGTGGTTTCGAAGACAAAGTGTGAGGACGATTACGTTGATAGTAGTAGCTTTGTAAGAACATGACTGATGATAAATACTGATGATTGATGATTACCATCAGCTTAATTGAATTTGTTCATCAGAAAGCGGTATTTTATGCTCTCTTAATTATTATCTAGTACAACGAGATCACAAATGTCCCCAATTCCAACGTTTAATATTTGCAAATGCGGTTAACTTACCTAATGTGAACTTAATTGGCCGGTGTTAAATCCGCGTTTTATATAATTACCCTATCAATTACCCATGTGAATACGCTTTTTGGAATTACAGGGTGGTTTGAGAATAGAGTTCATAATGTGTTGATTAAGTTTATTTCGAGATTTAACCCTCTAATGCAGC
Source organism: Thaumatotibia leucotreta (assembly GCA_025490895.1). NCBI lineage: Eukaryota > Metazoa > Arthropoda > Insecta > Lepidoptera > Tortricidae > Thaumatotibia > Thaumatotibia leucotreta. The sequence goes on along the minus strand of JALPQI010011272.1, from coordinate 25,095 downwards.
AATTATATGGTCGCATTGGTCACTTTGGTTTTGTACTTTCTCTCTCTCTCTCTCCTTGGCAATTATTATTCCCATCTGATGGTGAGATCTGCCTTCCTCGTCTTCTCTTTCTACTTTACCCTGTATGACGTGTCGTCTTCAGAAACATTGCAGTACGTTTGGTCTTCCTTGATTGAGTCCAGCCACGTCTTTTTGGGTTTCCCTCTTCTTCTGGGTTGTGGGAGTTTGAAGGTTATTTGCACTTTATTTAATGTTATTAGGGTTCTTTGAAATGGGTGAATCAACTTTTTTTGTCTGTTATTGCCATGGTTACGGTCACGTGAGTCACGCTGGTTTTATGCAAAATTATGCTACGTAAAATATATAAAACATGCATGTATATTATATTTCGTCGGTTGACAACCAAAACTCACTTTTTTTTTAGTAAACCAATAATTTTGTTCTTTAGGTTCAAAACTACAATTTATGTACATAGATTAAATCTAACTAATCTACTTAACCTAACCTATATCTAAGATTGGCCCTTGTGGCATTGTACCGAGGATGCTGGCGGCATTTCCTCGCTGTATCGCAATACAGATGCGTTGTGCGAGGAAGTCGCCAGCTCTTCGGTCTTTAGTTACATCAAACTCACTTAGTAACAAATATCTACTTGAAATAGAGATCGTATCTCAGTTCTGATTCAATACTGACATAAGAGGTTGCTAAGAGTAGTGACAGTTTTTATAGTGAGTTTTGGTTGTCAGCCGACTTGTAGGTGTCCTATTAATACTTTCATTGCGTATGAGTGCTACGCGCTACGCTCGTTACCGATCCCGTGATTTTTCCGCTTCGTAGCTAAAATGGACCTCCCACAGAGAACTCCCCTCGGCAGTTCCCCGCGCTCAGTGTTAAGGAAAGGGCTTATTTACACCTGGGTGCTTAGCCAAGATGCCAATCGCTAGCGCTTAGTAGCGTAACGTAGTTTTCCCTCTCTGTCACTCTTTCATATTAGTGCGACAAAGACAGTTAGCTGCGATTAACGATGAAGCGCTAGCGATTGGCAACTTGGCTAAGCATCCAGAAAATGCATGTGCGCATAGTTAAGTAGCACAATTTTGCTTAAAGCCAGCGTGACTCAGGTGAGGGTAACTATGGCAACAACGGACAGAAAAAAACACCATCTCTCGGTTGGGCAAACAAATTTAATAATTTGTACGCTACCGAGCAGGTTGTTGTACAATAATAATAAAAATAGGGAAAAAACGAAACATCGGTATGGCCATGGCAAAACAGAAAATAACCATGACTGAGGATCAAATATTTTCCTTAAAGATTTGCCTTCACTGGATTCGAACCCGAGGCGACTTCATCGACACAGCTATGGAGGCAGTTAAAATATTTCTGTGGGTACTTGGGCCAATCAACTTTTCTATCGACACTATTTTGTAAATTTTGTCCCGTAAAGTAACACAGGTGACAATTTCATCAAGTTTGCTAGAAAAAATGCTTATAAATTTTCCACACAAGTTCACATCGATACATTTAGGTTCAAACTGTTTTTCATTGTAAATATGTGTATAGTATTAATTGACGTACATTTGTAAGTTCATGAAAAGTAACGCACCAGACAGAAAATATATCGATCGAAAAGTTGATTGGCTCACTTATTACTTATATTAGGCGGACTTGCACCAATCGAGATTAGCGTGTTAATTTAGATTAAGCTGTCAAATACCATACGAAATGATGCGTTAATCCGGATTAAATCGCTAATCACGATCGGTGCAAGTGGGCCTTAGAAGTATTAGAATATTAGTAATCCTCGGAACTGTCTCTGTGTTATACAGTGTGTGGCTAAAGGCCACACTTACACGGGAGAAAAATGAAATGAGTGACTACGTAGTCCGTACTGTCGGCAATAGTCCTGTAAAGGTCCCGGTGTTTCAAAGTGGTTAAGTTCGGAGATATTGTTATTCAAAGCTATGAACCTTTAGTACTGGATCTTGGCATCACGATGTCGTAGCTTGTCAGTCGCAAGACATCTTGATAGTATATCAGGTACGAAGTCATAACAATAATTTTGTTTTTATTTTTACACAAATTTGTTACGGATTTAAAAAAACATTGTACATTTTACAATGATTCAAAAATGATAAGTTATTGATAACTTTTAATTCAAGTAAATGAACCCATAAGAATGAAAAATACATGAACAAAAAATTACAAAAAAAAAGTTTTTTTTTTATTACAATATGTGGAAATTATTGTTTATCAGCTTATTAATGCACCGTTTAAATTTTCACCCCGGTTGTAGGCCACACACTGTATTGATAACGCCGTACAGTCGTCATCAGATATATCTGAGCGGTCAGGGTGCTCAAAAACATCTGATCACGCTTCTATATTATTGTCATGGCGATAGGCATGTTCAGACATTTATGAACACCGTTACCGTTCATTTGTCTCTGATGGCGACTGAATACGGCCCAATCTTCTAAACACTTTATATTAGCGCAAGCCGTGACTCAGACCCAAAGTAGGCTTAAAGCTCAACATTTAACGTCAAAAATATGTGAACAGTTTTGAAACTTGTGTCAATGCAATAAAGTATCAAAGTGTATACATATTTTTGATACAACTTGTGATCGGGAGTATATTGCCAGGGCGTTAAGCCGAAAACATTGCAATGTGGGGTCAGAAGTTTTAATACGAGGGAGTTGGGATTGGGACACATGCAGAAACGAAGAAAATGATACCGAATTGATATTAGGGATCATTTTATTTTACAATAATTTTATTTCAACAAACACAAGAATAAAGTATGTACTAAGTAAGACATTAAAAATAAATTATAAATAAAATTTTATTTTATCCCTAATATCAATCCATTCCAAATTGGATCCATTCCAAAAAAAAATATCATTTATATTAAATCAAATTTATGTTTCGTTTTAATTAATGCATGTTTGCTGTAAGATGTTACAAAACTATTATTTGAAATAAAAAGTCCCGCTGATTTTCTTGCCGGATTCTTCTTAGGCAGTGGTGTAGGGTTAGAACCTAGTAGGTAGCTTTTTTTCCATCATTCGCTATTTAGTTTAACGATTCAAAAGCGCTCGTTGCTGGGCCTAATTGAATAAAGAATATTTTGACTTCGACTTTGATTATCGTCATAATGTTTGTGTTACAAAGTTAAATCATGTTTAACAACTTTTGCCAGTGAAATAAAGCGAAAATTAAAGGTTTTCTATGAGCGACCTTACGCGCCTTTTATGAATTTGACACCTTTTTTTACTGCCAAAGGTTGTTGAACAGACTACACACTACTACAGTTAGTATGACTAACTTTCGTAACACAATTGACGCGAACGTGGTTTTGTTTTTATTAGGGTCTTAACTGTGAAAAATTATTTTACAATAGGGTCGATTCCTTCTATATGTATCTAGGAATAGGTCTGAATTCGAATATTTAGTTTCATCCAACGTGATGTCCATAAGCTAACCCGCGCGCCGCATGTAATTCCAACACACTAGTTATTCATTGCACTGGAAACGTGCTATTCTGTACTTTGACTCTTTGTTGGGACCCACAGTAGAATTTTTAGCAATTTTGGCGGGCTTAGGTGGGATTATTACAGCGTCAAAAATGTCGACGAACCGTCTGATGAACGCCTTACGCCGCGGCCACGACATCGGTCTAAGGCGACCGGCTGCGTCATCCCGCTCCAACTCATGGATTCGCTCGCCGCTGGTCGCCTTAGACCGATGTGGCCGGGCCTTTAGACGTCAAAAAGCAGCTACTTACGTAACGGAAACCTAAACAAAATGTATACGGGGTGGAATTTTGTAATAGCACCTGAAGGGGGAGTACTCTTAATACTGTGGGCGTTACGCCAAAGATAATTTATGTTTTTTATGTTTTTGGATTTTTAATGTTTTTACAATTTTACTTTTTAATAGTTTTATATTTTACAGTTTTATGCGTTTTACAATTTTACGATTTGATATTAAATTATTTAATGCTATTTTATTCCAAATGAAATTAATTATTTATTTATATCAAATGAATTTTATTGTATAGTGTAAATTATAATTATGTCAATGAATTTATATTTAATCATGTTAGTTATTAATTATTTACAGTAATTTTAATTGATTGATTTAATGTACAATGATTTTTATCTTTTAACCTATTTACATAAGTCGATTTAATTTATTGCAATTCATGAAATCATTTTTATCGATATAAACAAGCACATATGTAAAATAAATCGAATGCATAACATATATTGTTTTGTGAACAAACGGACAAACAGATCCCGTATTATTAGTATATATGTAAGCAGTGAGCGCGCGCTCGGCCACAAACCAGTTCCCGACCGGCCGGCCTGCGTCTGCGCAGCGCAGCCCGCCGCAGTCTCTGATCCGCTTTAACGCCAAGTGCATGTCGCCTTGCGCGCCGGCTGCCGCTTTAATTTATGCTCGCGCTTGTATAGTTTTAAGTGCTTTCATCCTATATTTTCTCCTTCTGTGCATGTGAACTCTTTTCTATGCTTTCGCTTACGCTTATGAGCTAGCAATAAACATTTAAAGTGCAAAGGACTGGCTGTTTTTATTTCGCGCCGAAGCTATCCTCAAGTAAGTGGAATAGAAGATTTAGAACTGTGCGAGTACACACGCGCCTTTCCACACTGGTGACCCCGCTAAGCACGTTACTATGGGTGAAAACGGCAACGGCTCTACGGCGGAGAACAAAGGAGAACCGTTACAAAATGGCGCTGACCAGTTAACGGCTGAGTCATTTCGGGTTGGCGTAAGGATACCACCCTTTTATCCGGACAAGCCAGCGCTATGGTTTGCGCAGCTTGAAGGGCAGTTCCGGTTATCGAAAGTTACGGCGGACGAGACTAAATTTTATTACGCGATGGCGCAGCTTGAACCCCAGTATGCGGCGGAGGTCGAAGATATTATTACGTCACCTCCGGCCGACGACAAGTATTTAAAGCTCAAAACGGAGCTTATAAAACGCCTTTCTGCGTCGAGAGAGAGGAAGGTTCAGCAGGTCTTGAACCATGAAGAGCTAGGAGACAGGAAGCCTTCACAGTTTCTTCGGCACCTTCAAAACCTGGCGGGACCTGGGCTACCCGAGGACTTCTTGCGTTCTATTTGGATCAATCGGCTACCTCAGCGAACTCAGGATATCGTCGCATCGCAGATGAAGTTATCGTTGGAAGATTTGGCAGAGTTGGCCGATCGCCTTCACGACGTCGTCGCACCTACCCCGCAGGTAGCAGCAGCAGCGCTACCCTCCACTTCATCTGATCCCCTAGTCCTGCAGATCGCGGAGTTGAGCAGGCGGATGCAGGCACTGGACGCCAAGGTTGGTCGAATGTCTCGACCCAGTGCAAGGTCATCGAGCCACACTCGTCAGCGTTCCACGTCCAAGAGGTCCAACTCCAACTACCGGAAGTTCCCTACCTGCTGGTATCATCACAAGTTCGGGGAGCAGGCTAAGAGGTGCATCAAGCCTTGTGATTATCAGGCGGGAAATGCCTCGGGCAGTCGGTAATGGCGACGGGCGGCTGCCCCGGCACAGGTCGCATATTCATCATGGACTCTAGGACAAAACTACAATTTCTTGTGGACACAGGTAGTGATTTGTGTGTTTTTCCGCGTAATAAATTAAAAAATCGTAGAGCGCCGACGAACTATAATTTGTGCGCCGCCAATGGCACAGTGATAAATACTTACGGTTACGTGCATCTAGTTCTTAGTATAGGCTTGCGCCGTGACTTTCCCTGGCGATTTGTTGTAGCGGACGTTACAAGGGCCATAATAGGTATAGATTTTTTATCTCATTATGATCTTCTTGTCGATTGCAGGAAACATCAACTCATCGATCGCAATACATTGCTCTTCGCCCAGGGTTTGCCTGCCAAGTCGTCTGATGCCATTTCCTCAGTCAAGGTTGTAACGGGTGAGTCGAACTACCACACAATACTACAGGAATATCCCGACATCACTCGCCCATCTGGCATACACCGTACAATTAAACACACCACACTACACCATATCCGGACTACATCCGGACCTCCTGTTTTCAGTGCACCTCGTAGGTTAGCACCTGACAAGTTGGCCATCGCGAAGGAGGAGTTTTCTTCTATGCTTGCTAGTGGCATAGCCAGACCCTCCGAGTCTCCTTGGGCCTCACCCTTGCATTTGGCCCCTAAAAAGGACAATGGTTGGAGACCCTGCGGCGATTATAGGATGCTCAATGCGCGTACAGTACCTGATAGGTATCCTATACGCCATATTCAGGATTTTACGCATAATATCGCAGGCTGCCGCGTGTTTTCAACCATTGACCTTGTTAAGGCCTATAATCAGATCCCCGTCAACCCTGAAGACATCCCGAAGACTGCCATAACGACGCCGTTCGGTCTTTTCGAATTTCCGTTCATGACGTTCGGTCTTCGAAATGCCGGACAGACGTTTCAGCGCTTCGTGGATGAGATGTTGCGGGGATTAGACTTCTGTTACAGCTACTTGGACGACTTCTTAGTCTTCTCGAGGGATGAGAAGACCCATTAAGCCCATCTTCGACAGCTGTTCGCCCGGTTACAGGAATACGGCATGGTTATCAACACCTCCAAGTGCGTGTTCGGGGCTTCAGAGGTAACTTTTTTTAGGATACCGTATTTCTGCTGAGGGTACCAAACCTCTTCCTGCCAAGGTCGAGGCAATCAATGACTTCCCTCCACCAAAGAACGTGCGGGAGCTCAGGCGGTTTCTGGGCATGATGAACTTTTATCGCAGGTTCATACCCAGTGCTGCCCAGCATCAGGCTCCCTTGAACGCTCTGCTGACAGGTTCGGTGAAGGGATCACACCCGGTCCAGTTCACACCGACAGAGCAGGACGCGTTTGACCATTGCAAGCAGGACCTGAGCCAGGCTGCTCTTCTGGCCCATCCAGACGCTCAGGCTGAGTTATGCATCGTTACGGATGCCTCCGATGTAGCTATGGGCGCTGTCCTGCAGCAGTTTAATGACCAGAAAGGCTGGGAGCCATTGGCCTTCTTCTCGCGCAAGCTGAGTCCTGCTCAGCAGAAATATTCACCGTACGATCGGGAGCTGTTGGCGATTTATGAGGCGATCAAGTATTTTAGGCACATGGTGGAAGCCCGCGACTTCAGGATCTACACAGACCACAAGCCTTTATGCTTCGCCTTCCATTCTCGTAAAGAGAATTGCTCGCCAAGGCAGTTCCGTCACCTGGACTTCATATCGCAGTTCAGCACAGACATTAGGCACATTTCGGGTAAGGACAATGTGGTAGCTGACACTCTCTCTAGGGTCGAGGAGATCACACAGCCAGTGGACGCATGCAAGCTGGCTGTAGCACAGAGTACTGACCCAGAGTTGGAGCAGCTGCTGAACAGTGACAACTCGTTGCGCCTGACGAAAGTCCTCATACCAGGTACTAATGCTGAGCTGTACTGCGATGAAAGTGGCAAGTCTTTGACTGCTAGACCTTACGTTCCAGCAGAGTTTAGGCGTCAGGTCTTCGAGAGCCTCCACTCTTTTAGCCATCCAGGCGCTAATGCGTCAGCGAAACTCGTGGCTGACAGGTATGTGTGGCCTGGGGTCAGGAGAGACTGTCGAGAGTGGACCAGGAGCTGTCTGGGTTGCCAGCGGTCAAAGGTCACTCGACACGTTTCCACGCCTCTGTCTTCATTTGACATTCCCAAGGGTAGGTTCTTGAACATCCATATCGATCTGATAGGACCACTACCTCTTTGCCAAGGTTTTAGGTACTGCCTCACCGCCGTCGACCGTTTCACGAGATGGCCTGAGGCAATTCCAATACCAGATATGTCTGCTGATACCGTAGCACAGGCTCTGCTGCACGGTTGGATTGCTCGATTCGGGTGTCCTATGGATATTGTAACTGACAGAGGCCGGCAGTTCGAGTCTGCACTCTTTAAGAAGCTGTCCCATCTGACAGGGTTTGTACATAAGCGCACCACAGCTTACCATCCTGCCTGTAATGGCATGGTGGAACGTTTTCACCGGCAGCTGAAAGCCGCCATCACTTGTCACGCCGGCAGCACCTGGGTTGAATCACTCCCGCTGGTGTTATTAGGCGTAAGGAACGCTTTCAAGGAAGACCTTCAGTCATCATCTGCTGAGCTAGTCTATGGACAGCCCTTGCGGATGCCTGGTGAGTTTTTCCACCCAGGTGCTGACCCATTGCCTGATGTGACGGACTACTTGTCTCGGCTTCGCACGTTCGTGAGGAACTTGCACCCGACACCAGCCTCGCGTCATTTAGGTCAGCGTCGTACCTTCATCTTCAATGATCTAGCCACATCTTCACATGTCTTCCTCAGAGATGACACATTGTGCAAGTCATTGAAACCGGCGTACACAGGTCCCTTTAAAGTTCTGCAAAGAGGAACAAAGATTTTCACATTGCTCGTGAACGGTAAGTCTGTGACAGTATCAATAGACCGGATTAAGCCAGCCTATATACTTCATGACACACAAACCACTCACATTACGCATAACACACTCTCACCTAGCAACACCCTTAAAGCCACCACCACCGATACAGCATTGAGTGAGGAAAGTGGCATCAGACGTACACGGTCAGGCCGTGTAGTTCATTTTCCAGACTATTATCGCCCTTAGTCGGTCTCTGGAGGGGGGTGATGTGGGCGTTACGCCAAAGATAATTTATGTTTTTTATGTTTTTGGATTTTTAATGTTTTTACAATTTTACTTTTTAATAGTTTTATATTTTACAGTTTTATGCGTTTTACAATTTTACGAATTGATATTAAATTATTTAATGCTATTTTATTCCAAATGAAATTAATTATTTATTTATATCAAATGAATTTTATTGTATAGTGTAAATTATAATTATGTCAATGAATTTATATTTAATCATGTTAGTTATTAATTATTTACAGTAATTTTAATTGATTGATTTAATGTACAATGATTTTTATCTTTTAACCTATTTACATAAGTCGATTTAATTTATTGCAATTCATGAAATCATTTTTATCGATATAAACAAGCACATATGTAAAATAAATCGAATGCATAACATATATTGTTTTGTGAACAAACGGACAAACAGATCCCGTATTATTAGTATATATGTAAGCAGTGAGCGCGCGCTCGGCCACAAACCAGTTCCCGATCGGCCGGCCTGCGTCTGCGCAGCGCAGCCCGCCGCAGTCTCTGATCCGCTTTAACGCCAAGTGCATGTCGCCTTGCGCGCCGGCTGCCGCTTTAATTTATGCTCGCGCTTGTATTGTTTTAAGTGCTTTCATCCTATATTTTCTCCTTCTGTGCATGTGAACTCTTTTCTATGCTTTCGCTTACGCTTATGAGCTAGCAATAAACATTTAAAGTGCAAAGGACTGGCTGTTTTTATTTCGCGCCGAAGCTATCCTCAAGTAAGTGGAATAGAAGATTTAGAACTGTGCGAGTACACACGCGCCTTTCTACAATACTGTAGATAGAAAATATTACTCAAAGAAAACATTCCTTTATTTTTAAGAGAAAGAAAACTGCATTCAAATATTTTTAAAAATTCGTTGTCGCTTGCGGTAATCGAACCGACTAAAATCTTAAAAGTGCTTTCTTATCACGAATGGCGACCATATTTACGCATTAATGCGGAATTCACATCATCAGCCTATCTCAGTCCACAGTTGGATGTAGGCCTCTCCTATAAAGTATGCGCATAGACCAATTAGGAGGTAAATGCATCGCAGTAACGTGTCCACTATGATGACGCTAGAAGATTGATGCCCATCATCAGATGGTCATCAATCTTCTATCAAAGAATGGTCAGTGACACTTCAATCTCTTAGTCGGTTCTTACAACACCCGCGGGAAGAGTTCGGGTAGTGACAAATGAATTCTTATTGCCGTCACAGGGCCGGATTTAGGGGGGGGGGGGGGGGGGCAACCAGGGCTACAGCCCCGGGGCCTCGACAACGGGGGACGAAAGAGGGACCCCCACAATAGAGATTTCGAAAAAAAAAATCTAATTCCAACTAGTAAACGCAAGATTTTTTTTTTGTATTGAAAGTGATCTACTCCGTGTACTAGATTTCAGCGAAATCATCAACGATTTTTCGGCGAAAAAACTCGTAAGATACGCTAAAATTTATCTTTAGATAATTCTCGCTTCCGATTATATTTATATGTTTGTTAAATAATAAAACAATCTATACTTGTTTCCACAAAAAAATATTCATTGTATAACTTGACTGAAAAATATTGTCTACTTTATTTGGAAAATAATTGGGGGCCAACGTGCCTCCACTCCTCTCTTACCCCGAAGCCTCTCAACCTCTAAATCCGGCCCTCTGCCGGTCTGCCGTCACCACACGGCGAATGCCAAATGAATACTAACCTATTTGAGCTATTTGTATAATTGTAAACCACGAATAAATAAATTAATTGTGGCCACCACTATCGGCCGTGGCCATTAATTATAGCCGGACTAGAGGTGTGCGCCGATGGCCAAACCATCGGCGGCGGCCGCCGGTCTGAAAATGGCCGGCGGCGGCGGCGTAATCGGCGTGATCGGCGTAATGAAAGAGACAAGTTAAAATTTTAAAAATAACGGTTTTATTCAAAATTTCGAAACAAAACATAAAGGAACTAAACATTTTTTCTCGCCGCCGACGGTAAAAAACTCGCGCCGCCGCCGACGCCGCCACCGGCGTGGAATCGGCGTGACCTAGGCATCACAAGATTACGCTTCTTTTAATACCGACAATTCAATGTTTTTAGATAGCTAAAATCGTTGTTAACATCACCTTTCGAAAAGGTTTCACAAATATTATGGTTGTACAGTCGAGTACAAAGATAATGTATACGCCTAGAAGTTTCAAAATTATGTATCTATTTACGTACCATGTAGTATCATTAATTAATAAAACCAATAGATATACTTACTCTTAATGTTTCTTCCTGATGACGGAAACCACAGCGGACGCTAACCAGAACCTTCAAGATGTGGTTTGAATCCTCAGGGTGGAAGGTACGAGATTTTGTCAAATTCAGCGCTGGGGCAGGAAGTCAAAATTTTCGGGGGAGACCTTAGGGCATTTAGGGCTAATGTAGTAACGCCGTCAAAACCCAGCCGTCTGGAGAAGCGGGCTCTAAACCAAAATCAGTAAGCGCGTACGACACGATCTCGGGTGCTCCAATATTTACTCCTTCGATTGAAAGAACGATCATCAGAACCGGAGTACAAAGGTTTTCGTACAATCTTTAGGACTCTAGGAAGAAGCCACCTGATGAAGACGACTACAGCTCGTGGAGAAGTCGTTACTTCGAAGCTGGCAGTCCTTTCCGAAGTAGAAGACTTCTATGGCCCATTCGCACGCTTCGCATAAATCTCGACCTGATCTCGAAAATGAGGATTCTAGACCCACTTTGATACGCCACTACACCGAAGACCTGCTAGAAGTCAGTATCGGAGAAATCGAGGTCGCTCTTGGGCATCTTAAAAACGGATAAGCCCCTGGATAAGTAGGATGGCGTTACAGTTGTTAAAAGTAGGAGGTAAACCCGTACTGGGGGAGCTCCAACACTCCATCCAAGCTTTTCAACGCTGTCCGATTCGAAGGGAGAACTTCGGAGGCATGGAGTACAAAGGTGGTCGTCCTGTTCTTCAAAAAGGGAGACAGACCCCTAATGAAGAACTATCGATCAATTTCTCTTCCATGTCTATAAGCTGTTCCCAAGAGTGATCACGACCCGTCTTGCGCGGAGACTCGACGAATTCCAACCTCCGTAACAGGCTGGATTTCGGAGCGGATACGGCACCATAGACCACATCCGCACAGTGCGGAAAATTATACAGAAGACCGAGGAGTATAATCAGCCTTTGTGTGTAGTATTTGTGGACAATCAGAAAGCCTTTGACTCGATTGAAATCTGGTCTGTTCTGGAGTCCTTGCAGCAATGTCAAGTAGATTGGCGATACTTTCAAGCGATAAGATGTCTCTACGAGGCCACCACCATGTTCATCCAAGTACAGAATCAGCAAACAAATCCTATACAATTGATAGAGGCGTGACACAAGGGGTCGTAATCTCCTCGAAATTGCTCTCAAATGCAATGAAGGACATGTTTAAGACGCTGATCTGGAAAGGACGTGGCATCAACATTGATGGCAAGTACGAGAGGTAGTATGTATACCTCGGGCAAACAATGCAGATGGGTAGGAACAAATTCGAGGATGAGGTGAATAGAAGAATTAAGCTAGGTTGGGCAGCATTTGGGAAGCTACTTCGAGTCTTCACATCGTCGATCCCAATTTCAAAAGTCTTCGATCAGTGCGTCCCACCCGTCATGACGTACAGAGCCGAAACGTGGACACTGACGGTACGGCTGGTCCACAAGTTCAAGGTCACTCAGCGCGCTTTGGAAAGGGCTCTATGCTCGGCTTCTCTCTGCAGGATCGAATCAGAAATGAGGTTATCCAGCAGAGAACCAAAGTGATCGATATAGCGTGGAGCGACGATTTGGCAGGATTGAAGACGGTTGCGTGAAATTAGGGAGGCCTATGTCCAGCAGTGGACTGCGATAGGCTGATGAATGATGATTATGTATTGTTAAGTGTGAATAATTGAATATTTAACGATAGTTAAAGAGCATTTAAGTCAATCTGCCGGCTATTTGCCATCGGCGCTCATATCTACTGCTGCGTAACATTAAGCGTGCGTTCCGCGTCCACTCGAAGTGGCTGACTGACTCCCCGCGCTTACGGTGCCGGGCTGCCACCTGCTCGGCGTACGGACGTCCCGCACCCCACAGCCCCGCACCTTGCACTCTTGCGCCGTTGACAACGTTTATATTGCCTGTATCGCACACGTTATTTATTGTTATCTCGTTATAACTACAAAACAAACCACGGAAAGTGTTCGCTTCTTAATTTGTTTGGCATGCAGGTAAATTTGCTTTATATTAAATAAATTTTAGGGTAATGATGCATGATCTACCTAAGTACCTACGCGAAGTGTGAGAAATATAATCTAGGATACTTCTATTGACGTGTTGCAATGTACGCACACAAAAAGGATAAAAAAAAAACAAGAATTATTGTCACGCCGATTTCACGCCGGTGAAAACATCGGCGGCGGCGGCGTGGCTAAAATGACCGGCGGCGGACGCCACGCCGATCGGCGCACACCTCTAAGCCGGACTCGAAACGACCATTGGTAAAGTATTTACTGGCGTCTGGGTTTGCTTTTAACTAATTAGAACTAGTAACTGCTCAAGTAACAATTACAGCAGATGAAAATTTTAAACACAAAATTCGCGTGTGACTCATTTAGTATTTCAATATTATACAGGGTGAAATTTAAATCGTGAATCGTAATATGTTTTTCTAGCTCTATAAACAACTAACAATTAAATGCCCCACGAGTTACTTAAAAATGGACATGTTATTTTTTTTTTGTATTTTTGGGTTTTGTGTTTTTGTATTTTTTGGCTTTAATTGAATCATTTAAATTACCTATTCAAAGTAATTAATAACGCCAATTTTGTCATTTCGTTAAAAAATTAATAATATTCGTTAAATTTGACGTTTTAAATTGCTTAAATAATCGTTATAATTTCTTAGAATCACCTCTCTTCTTAAAAAAAGAATCTTAAAAAAAACATGAATACTTCTAAGTAACTTGTCGGGCATCCGATTGTTAGTTATTCATAGATCTTTACCTCCTAATGCGTCTATCTATACGCATAGTTAATAGGGAGAGGCCTACGTTCAGCAGTGGACTATCACAGGCTGATGCTGTGATTATTTTACTTCTGTAGTTTATGAAAAATATTTTTTTTTTGTCACTGGTTGCTAATTGCTTTCGGCTGGGTCGCCCTAAAATCACAGTTTTATAGCATTAAAGTTCACAAAAACTTAGATTTTTTGACAGTTACATGGCCTTTCTAAGGTGGATCACCCACTAATCATGATAGTAGAGCGTACAGAATACTTTCTTCTAGCAAACTATGCAGCTGTTGTCCCCGGAGAAATGTGACAGAATAACAACAAAAAAAACCCATTGACCCTTTTGCTGTAGCTGATATCGTTTTGATGAGGTACTCTTCATCTTGCAGCGCCTAACATGATCTCTTACATACGACTCAGGTTGAGTTTGGCTTGTCAGTTTTTGACAGATATTCTATGAAACTGACACATCGCGATTTAGATAAGGAACTGGGTGCTTAGCCAAGTTGCCAATCGCTAGCGCTTAAACGTTAATCGTAAGCGAAAGGCAGCTAACTGTCTTTGTCGCACTAATATGCAAGAGTGACAGAGAGGGAAAACAACGATACGCTACCAAGCGCTAGCGATTGGCAACTTGGCTAAGCATCCTGAACTGCTTTAGTAGATCGTGGTAGCCTCCCAGACTACGTGGACCTGCTGAACTTGTCTGCACTAGGTTCGTATCTTCTGGCATGTTAAAGGAAAAAACTTTACTTTGAAGCTCGACGCCAAGAAAAATGTGATTTTCTATTTATACGAAAAATCTTTTAGAGATTAATATAGCGGTTACTTTTACTTGATGTAAGATACAAGGGTTCATTATGGGAGAAAAGGAGATAGACTTCAAATAGTTTTTGATATAGGGTGTAAATTTAATTCGGGTGAAGCTCTGAAACAGGACTTAAAATGACTGTATGGTTTGGACTGTCTCTTTGACTTAGCATTCATAAATTTATGGCATTAGAATCTACATAGGTTTCGAGTTTATTAAGATGTTTAAATTTCTCCATACTAATCCTTTCCAATTGTGTTTACATAATTATGAAACGAGGCTGGAAATTATGAACACTTTCGCACAGGTCGGTATGAAATTAGTTTTTTTTTCGCCATATTCATATTTGTTCCAAGGGAAACTTTGTTCAGAAAGATCATCTTAAAACGTTTGTCACAGATGGGACCTCAGAACCACCCTGTATACATTGGTCCGCCACCTCCAGTAGGTTTATGACTAGGGATCGGAACTATGGGTGCAAAACTTTAACAAAAACGTATTTTTCTTGGCTAAACTGTTCCCATATTGTGTCAATTTTATAAAGTTTTGCACCATAGTTCCGACCCCTACTTATGACGGTCGAGTGTTTAATCGTTTGTCGTCGTTGTTCAAGTATGTTCGTTATAACAAACATGCGAGTGCGAAAGTGACGCACAGTATGATAAATGGTAAACACGTGACCATCATACATCGTGTTTTTATTGATTTCCGTTAAATTAAAGGGAAGCTTATTTAGGTCAAAAATAATCAATTTGTCTCAGAAACTAGTATCTTATCTCTTATTGTTATTGAGTTATTAAAAAAATAAGTTTAATGGCTGAACAAGTCGTCCATTAAATACAAAAGCGACACAACTCAAAAACCGTGAAAAATGATTTTATTGCAAAAACGACATTATAAGCACTAATATTTTACGTGACACTAAGACACCTGTCGATTTGACGTTAGAAAGTATCAAAATTATGCAGGTGCCCTTTTTGCACTATCACTCTTCCGAGACTAACTTCAGTGCTAAACTGCCATTTTGTCAGTTGCGACTCGATCGTCGACCAAAACGCACGCCATTTTTGTGAAAAAGTGCCATGAAACGAAAAAATAAGTGATTACGTTAAAAAATATGTCAGCAAAAGTGCCATATTTGTAGATGTGGCTGTTTTGAATAAAATAAATACGTAAATATTATGTTTTTTTATACAAAAAGGAGTCACAAAACGGAATGTGGCAGCTTTAATTTTAAAATATCCTCTTAAATTTGATTTTTCATTCATCAAAACTGCCGTATTAGGATTTGCAACCTTTTTGAATTAAAAATATATTCGAATGCATCAATCACAGGAGCCATATTTATATATGATGCTGTTTTGAATAAAGTAAATATGTATGGTTTAGGTATCTTTATAAACAAAGGAGCCGCAATACGGAATGTGGCAGTTAGGATTCTAAAATGTACACTTCATAGTACGTTTCAAAAAACATTGTTGCATTTACAACCGTTTTTAATTCAGTATAATATTAAAATCCATAAATGTACCAAACTGAATAATTGAGTATCTTTTGCATGAAATCTTAAAAAATACATTTCATCTTATAAAAACAGTAATTGTAAAAGGTGGTACTACTTTGTATTGTGTTCGTTTTACTTAAAAGTATATTAGAGATTGTGTGGAAGATGACTGTGAATTTTGTGTACCTATAATTGCGACTACGAAGAAACAATAATGGCATAAACTTCGGCTTATTAAGTATTTGTCATACTTTCCTATTATATTATTTGTATACAATACAAGTACAACAAACATAGATTTAACGAATCTAAAAACTTATATTAGTAGTATTTATTTTTTCACTTTTGGGAATGCCAACATAGGGATGATGACTGTATTTAAAATAAATTATTAGACATTATGCACGGCATCATACTCGAATAAATTATTACTAAAATATAGACTGCAGTCATTATTGTACAGAACTTTTATTTAATATAAGTGTAGTATACAAACCTGAAGTCACTTTTGTGTATTTCAATCTTTCAAAAATCGAAAAAAGACGTTGATTTGACTTGACAGTCATCATGCCTATTGCTTCACTACATAGGTAGTACCCAAGTAATAGCGCGAAACTGTCATGTCGTCTAGAAAAAAAATGGTACATTATTACTAATCATAAGTAGATTTTTAGGAAAGACTTATTATCTCTGCAATTAAATATTGAAAGATATACTTTTGCATCGCCAAAAATTAAGTTCTTGCATCAATTCTAATGAAAGACTAGTCAACCGTCAAAACATATCAATTTGGATTATTTAGTATGGGATCATAGTAACCACTCCACAAATACAATACACATAGAAAAAACAAATAACCAAAGATGTACTTATCCGATTTTTATTAGTTACGTGCTTCTAGGTGGGCTATTTCCGGTTTATAGTAAAAATAAGTGGTATCAAAGTAAATTCCATTCTCAACAATATAACTTTGATCGCGTTGTATTTATTATATACTTATTTACGTAAGGTACCACTTTTTTATATAGCAGGTTGATTCTTGAAGAAAACCGATAATTATATCCAAATTTTAAACTAATACGTCTGTTAAATTCATCAAAATATGTAACCAAAGTTAAAATTAATCAAAGTAACCCCGGTTTACTTTACCTATAAACATGGTCTGACAATATGTAAGTAAAGAAACAGTAAGAAAAAGGTTTTGTCTGGTTCAGTTTTGTTAAAAAACAGTATTTCTATATTTAAGACATGATTTTATGCATGATTTAAATGAAATAACTGCTTATTTTTTTGTATTTGTGGCCTTTGATGGAAAAAAAAAATATCAGAGTTAATGTTATTTTTTATGCAAAACGGACGTATACGCTTATAAAAGCTTGCACAGCACATATTACTTTCTATTAACCAAATACATCAAAAGAGAGTTAAAATACCTACAAATTGATATATAACACACATAATATTAACGCTGTAAAAAAATTTTGTGAACAAAAAACGAATACAAAATCTTTAAACAGCTCCCCTGGAAAAAGTAAATTTTTGACTTGTGTCACTTTTGTATTTAATGGACAGTGTATAATATTGCAACCTTTATTACATCCTAATGAAACTTATTTTGACATGTGCCTTCAGTCACCTGAGATCTTACTCTTAAGGTTCTCTCACACTTACCATTTCATTTATTATATGAATATGAAAACGAAATTTTTTTTTTCGAATCCACTAAAAGCAATATATCAGGTAGCTCCAATTAACATACCAAGCAGCCTGTTAAAAGTAACGGAATTAAAAAAAAACACGGTGTATACATATATAAACAAGGTGTAAATACGTATTAGCTG
Source organism: Thaumatotibia leucotreta (assembly GCA_025490895.1). Taxonomy (NCBI): domain Eukaryota; kingdom Metazoa; phylum Arthropoda; class Insecta; order Lepidoptera; family Tortricidae; genus Thaumatotibia; species Thaumatotibia leucotreta. Next base: position 7,185 of record JALPQI010011272.1, on the reverse strand, counting down.
AATTAATGAATGCATCAATCGCATTCTGAATTTTCACTTTATCAACTTATCAAGCAGCCAATAATGTAGGTACTAGGTGCACATAAAGTACGCCAGCAAACTAATTTCAAAATATTTAACAGTTCATTTTCGTGATAGGAAGTGCAGAGTCGATATTGGAGAGCATTTGCAAGATTCTGTCGTCGTTAGGTTTGGCGTTCTGCCAGCGATGGTAGTGTTTAGACATTCAGATATTTGCACTGATTTTTAATATTGCTTTATTTACTGTGTAGGTGTACTTAGCAATGTATATGTATAAGTTGCAGAACACTGTCAAAATAGCATTGGAATTTTTAATGACAAAATTCTCATGCAAGTTGCTATTGAGAAAATTTTCTTTCAGTTCAAGGTTTGACATCTGGTTATTTAATATAAAAGTATTTTAAAAAAGTATAGATTTTTTTCAATTGCCAAAAGTAGTGATTTTTCCGATGACCCCGCCATGGTGATAATTGGTGATACAGTCATCATCATCAGCCTATGATAGTCCACTGCTGCACGTAGGCCTCTCCTATTAACTATGCGTATAGACGCATTAGGAGGTAAATGCCCATAATCGCTACGCTGGGCAAGCGGATTGGCGATCGCAGTAATGTGTCCATTATGATGACGCTGCTGCCCATCATCAATCTTTAATCAAATAATGGTTAGTGACACTTGCATCCCTTAGTCGACTCTTACGACACCCGCAGGAGGAGTTGGGGTGGTGACAAATGTATTCTTACTGCCGTCACCAAACGGCATAATCCTACACAGTATGACGTAATTAATGGATAAGCCCTCGTCGATATTATCACAATATTACAGTACCTACTAATATTGTGATAATATCGATTTTTGTAAGGTTATGGTCTCGTCAAAATTCAAGTGGGTCCCAATCTTTAATTGATTTCAAAAACGGAGGAAGTTCTACATTTTTTTGTAGGTACTCGATATTTCCGAAAATCATGACCCGATTCAATTTTGTTATACGAACATATTTTTTATGGAACGTATTATACCTTGTTATATCATTAAATTTGATTGTCCACGTCATTTTGTAAGTAATATACATAAGTATGTTAAAAAAGACAAGCAAGCTTATTAATACGATTTTGCAAATATTGGAAAGCATTTCTAAGATTCCTACATCGTGAGTTTTGGAGCGCTGCCAGCGATAACAGTCATGTTTTCACTGTTTTCAATACGAGCGTATATCGTGTTTAAGGTTTTAGGGTGTTTATAGGTAAGGTCTGTATTATAGGTAAAATTAAGATATTAGGAAAAATGACATTAGGTAGTACCTATCAGTTATTATAACCTCCTACCGCCCAGACAATACAATTTGCCAGTGAAATTTGAATAGCGTAGGAAATAGAATGGAATTTATTTTGTTTGACCTTTTAATAGGTCTCTGGGCGTCAGCAGGTTAAAGCAATGGGGGAAAATGAGCAGAATCGCCTAATATTAAGCAATTATAACTAGATGTCACATTCTGTCGCCAGTTCAGTCCTATTGGCTGTTGACTGATGCCAAGCGAATTTGAACTCTGTGTCTTTGGACAGATGGGCGACGACGAAGACGAGTGAGACTAAGCGGTAAACTACATTTTTTTATTAGTAGGTAATTATTCTATACCTCTTTAATCTCTTAGTCACTTGTCTCACCGCGACTAAGCTATGAACTATCGGCTAGGTATAAGTATATATGTAAGTATAAACACGAACAAAAGATACACACTCCCGTGTAAATAAAAGAGAAACGGTGATACTCACTCGGCTGTGACAGCTAATAGCTGGGCGAGTATCACCGTGTCTCTTTTATTTACACGGGAGTGTGTATCTTTTGTTCGTGTTTATAGCCCATAGTTCATAGCTAAGTAGCTCGCGGTGAAACCAGTGCCTTAGTACAATTGCGAGCTCAAACTTGAAGCTAAACCGTATGTATCATATGCCAGCAATTAATATATAATACAGTTTCTAAGATAATGCCGTAATTATGCATTCTCGCTGTAATTAGAAACGTTTGCCAAATTCAAAATGAGAAGACATTATGCTTAATATAACCAAGGCAGCGTAATAGTTGTGTTTAGTAAACTTATAATTATAAAACAGTCTGGAACAAAAATAGTGGATCCTTTTAAAAGCCTTAGCATTGTATTCTGATTAGGAAAATGTAAGAAAAAATGTTTATCTTAGAGAAATAATTTGTTTTTCTAAAGTTCCAAGTCGAGGACGAAAGGGACAAGAAAACTGATGGTCTACGTCACTAGTTTGGCGGCACAGTGCGATCTCTTTGAGCGTTGCGTTGGTCCTTACCCATAGGAATCAGAACCAGTTTTTAGAAAAACCTCGAAATAGCCCAATATTTTAAAAAGTTTTATACTCTTTATGTAGTTACCCAGCATTTCAGCAGTAACACAATATACAAGATTTTAAAAACAAGTAGTGCTGTCATCGAATAAAACTTGCAGTACTCTCAACCAATTGGATGGAACCTTAGGCCACTTTAGAACTAAGTATGTCAAAATGAAAAATAGTTTGAAATGTCTTACAATCTAATTGATAACGTTATTTTGACATGATTCCTGAGTGGCCTTCCAATCCAATGAGTGGAATCCAATTGCTACCATTACTACGAAATTTCACTTAAATTTCAATACTATTCATTTGCAAACAATACGAACGTACAATATAGCAAAGAAATTAAAGTCTGCAGGCAATTTATGTTCAAATAATTACCTTAATAAAGCTATTTAATAACGTACCTGAACTAGGTAATTTAATTAGAGCGGCTCCTATATTTAGGGGTGGCAATTAGGAATATAATTATTTGACTGAGGATTTTTGTTATTAAACAGTAGGTGCATGATGGTAACGTTTTTATCGTCTGTCACGTTCCAACTAGTTAGTAAGTAGGTACGAGCAAGAGTAACACATGACATATGACACTATAAACAATAACAGCGGGACCGTAAGCGTCAGATTCCTATTACAATGATGGATATTTTATTTTTAGTTGGAGATTAAAATTAGAGACTACTAGACTTACTTCGTGTTTGTTCTTCGTATTTAGATTTGAATTAATAATATATCTATAAATTGAATTATTGATTTAATAATCAGCCTGAGCTATAAAAATAAGCGAATTATAAGGTAATCTACTTTAGAGATATTTTGATGAAATTATCATTATCAATAAATAGTAATATTTCGAATTAAAGGATTTAAACAGATTTACATATAATCTCACATATACAGACTTATATTTAAATGAAACTACACTTATAATTCGACAAGCACATGTTATTATGTCATTAGGGGTCTCGACTATTGGAGCAAATCTTTAACAAAATTTCAAAATTAACATATGGGAACACTTTAGCCAAGAAAAATCTTGGAATCTTGACCTTACAATGTTTGGATGTGTAGATATGTATATTTTATACATGAATGTGCTCTTTCATGTACATTTGATAAGTTTTGTTAAAGTTTTGGACTCATAGTTCCGACCCCTAATTATTAGTGGTCGGATTTTTGGATGCTCCTCGACAGTATAGTAATATTAGAAACTTACAAGTAAACTTTAATTACACAATGTCGTAACAGATGTGCTTACCATAGAAAAAATCAACTGCGAAAGACTCTGGTCGTCACGGGATTCGAACCCGCTTCCTCTGGATTGCCGGTCCAACGTGCTTCCAATTACACCAGACTACCTTCCGTCGATCACAGCGAATTTAGTCAATGGTATTGTGAAGCTAATCACTAGCGACATCTGTACGTAGTGTTTCGAAGGTACTACAACCTTAAGCCACTCAAAGACGTGTGTCTACCACAATCGAAACTTTAATTATATTGCCATGGTTCTGTATCAAAAAATACGTTAACGTTACTTTACGTTTTTTAAAATAAAAATAATAAATAAATAAATATCTTGGGATCATCATCATCATCATCATCATCAGCCTATGATAATCCACTGCTGGACACAGGCCTCTCCTTGGGATATCTTACACAAATCAACCTAGTTAGATTTAATATATGTACATAAATTGTAGCTTTGAAAATAAATATATATGAAAATGAAAAAAAAACCTAGTGTGTAATACAATCGTTTTGAATAATATTTTATAGTCACATCCCTCATATTTTATACACGAATGAGTAGAATATTATATTGATTATTTATTTCAGAGCAAAAATTCTTCGTATTGATCTTATACGAATTTACCGTCCTAATTCTTGAGTTCAATTCTCTTTAGCTCTATGACAGGTAGTTATGTAATATTAACTACATCTGGATAATAATGTGAATTATTGTCGCTTATGGCATAACACCGTCCAATGCAAATGCAGCTTAGCATTTTGGTTATGTATTAGGTATAAACTTTAATGAGGCAAGTTTAATATTCCTCCGGATATATAGATCTCTGGATAGACGTAGGTCCTGGGTACGAATCCTAGTATGGGTGGGATATAATATTAAATTTGTGTATCTATCACAAAACTCATGTACAGGGTGTTTCCTGAGTCACTAATAACTTCGCACACACTGTATTAATAAGTGAACTTTTAGTATGAGACCAACGCCGAAATCTCGAAAAAATCACGTTCTCATACAAAATGTTGCGATCACGTAACCAAGTTGTATGTAAAAATATTAATTATTATTACCTGATACTGATATTATTTGCCGTGTGGTGACGGCAGTAAGAATACATTTGTCACCACCCCAACTCCTCCTGCGGGTGTCGTAAGAATCGACTAAGGGATTGAAGTGTCGCTGACTATTCTACAAGATTGATGATGGGCAGCAGCGTCATCATAGTGGACACATTACTGCGATCGTGGCGTGGCGATTATGAGCATTTACCTCCTAATGCGTCTATACGCATAGTTAATAGGAGAGGCCTACGTCCAGCATTGGACTAACATAGGCTGATGATGATGATGATGATGATGATTAACAGATATGTCATTTTATACACATTATTTATGAATAAATGATGATTATGATTACTTGTTTATTTTTTTCGCGATTTCGTGGTTGGTTTGGTTGCATACTAAAAGTTGGTCATTACAACTTATACGCTGTGTGCGAGATTAGATATTAGTAAAACAGGAAACATCATGTACCTATATTTTAATATGTAGGTACTCTTTCCTGAGCGTTCTACGCAAATAAACAGTAGCGCTAACCTCAAATCATCATCAGCCTATGATAGTCCACTGCTGGACGTGGGCCACTCCTATTGACTATGCGTATAAATGCATTCGGAGGTAAATGCCCATAATCGCCACAAATAGTGGTCAGTCACACTTCAATCCCTTAGTCGACTCTTACGACACCCGCAGGAGGAGTTGGGGTGGTGACAAATGTATTCTTACTGCCGTCACCACACGGCTGGCCTCAAATACTCAATATGTTTATTCAAACGAATAAATGAGTGGCAAAAATCAAAACTGAGTAAGTAACAACACGCAGGGAATGTCAGAATTAATGGCGGTTTTTGCCGCCGGCCGCGTATCTATTCATCATTTAATTTTCATTTGAGCGGTCGCTCGCGCCAGTTGTTGCTGCTGATTGTCATAACTGTGTACGTGGATTTTTTGTATTTTTTCTGCTTGATTGAGCCTGCGACGATTTATACTCCTCGAAAAATAATAAGGGCCAAAACGCAATTTATGAGTGCAACTTAAATACTTATTTTATGTATGTTTGTGCCCTTAGCTATGGGCACCAGCAACCTGTAGAGACTACAGGTTGCTGGTGCGCAGAGGGGAAGAGCTTCCTTAGGGAATTGGGACGACGCCTGCGGGAAAGGGGCCTCGATCCCCGCTCCGGTTCGTTCCTGGAGCAAAGACTGTCCATCGTGATTCAGCGCGGAAACGCTGTGAGCGTGATGGGGCGGTTTGGGTGGGTAGCTCCTTTTAAGGCTTTTTTTAGGTTTTAATTTATTTAAGTTAATGTTTTAATGTTACTTTTATTATTTCTTTTTTAAGATTTAGTTTGTAATTAATATTATTCGTAAGTGGTGTGATAGGCTAGCACAATCCTACACGTTCGTCACGTAGACAACGTAGTAGAGATTAAATGTAGATTAAACACCTCTCCATGACGATAAAGGATTGCCTCTTACAACACGTACAAATTATGTATATAAGAGTACGGTTCATTAGAATAAGGAGATCTTACTGAGTAATACAATGGTTTGAACGGATCATAGTGTTTTCATATGTCACTCCCCCCTCCTTGACACTGTGCCTATTTCATGGCGACCGTGACAGGACAGGACAGGGTTGGGGAGTGACTGGACAGTGTTGCGCGGAGTGACAAGATAAGAACAATTTTTTTTCGAGCAATTAAAACGACGCAAATACGTGAAATCTACACCAAGAACGTGAACGCCCGCCCGGACGCCACCCATCTTCTGCAGAAGCCTTAATATGGCGTCGAGGAACAGGGGTTTGGATCAACGAAGGCTGCCTCTAATTGTGTCAGCTGAAAAGGGCTGTCGTCTCCATCATGCAGTCTCCTTGGGAGCAGCACCGACTGGCTTCCCCCCGGATCCAGCGTCGCATTGGCCGCCGTCAACTATAATGTGGCAAGCACCGTTCCGTCAGCGAGCCCCCGGCTCAGCCCAGCAGTTCAGCAACGAAGAGATCGCTCCAACGTGGATATGTTTAGGTATTTTTTTTTGTTGTTGTACTGTATAATTATATTTTGTGATGTGTTAGGTAACAGGTAAGAATAGATCGTTAAATCATTAATTTAGATATTATTTAGGAGCTTGTGGACTCGCGTTTGATAATTTTTTTTTGTTGATTATTGTAAAAGTTGTGGGAGAGATTAATTGTTACTTATTTTTTCGAATCTGTTGTTAATTTTTTTTTCCTTTTTTTTTTGCGTGTACGTTAAAACATATCTATACCGATAATTAATTTACCATTCAAAACATAAAATTATAGGTATAATAGTAGATATATTTTCGCACATGCAATGCATGTTCAGCAAGGTCAGAGAACGAAGGCTCTTGACTAAGCGAAAATATGTTTTGTTTACCTATACTGTCTTTAAGCAATTAGTCTGACAATTGTTTTAGTTATCTAATTATCAGCCTACTTTAAAAAAGGAGGTTTCAATTTAACTGTATGTTTTTCATTA
>JALPQI010011271.1:0-51502 GCA_025490895.1 Thaumatotibia leucotreta | reverse complement strand
GATATAGAAAACAGGCCCTAAAAACTAACTTACTCGTTCATTCAAGATTTTATTTCTAAAATTAATCATGATGAAATGAAGGCCCATTGGCAGTCATGTGACATACTTGGGCAAAAAGTAATATGATTACTTCGGTAAATTACATTTATATTATATGTGTACTTCGTGATATAGATTACAAAGTACACATAATAAAGTAATTAGAAGGAGAAATCATATTACTTTTTGTCCAACTTTGTCATGTTAGTAAGGGTCACGGTTCATACAAAGTTGAGAAAAATTGTGCGCTGCGAGTTACAGTTTTGTAATTTTAACCAGAGCTAGAGGGTCTCAAAATAGTTGTTTTTAGATGTGGAGGGAAAACCAATTCCCCCCCTGAGCGCGGGGGGAGGGGGGTGAATGTGCATGAGGAAGGGTTGCGTTTAATATTTTTTCACTAATTAATAAGGCCTACTATGCATTGTTTGGTATCATTTTCGTGTAAAACGGACCTGAAAAATCAATTTTTTATCATAAACATGAGCAATTTCATATAAAAATGTAGATTTTTTGGAGTAAAAAGTAAAAAAAGTTACCGTTTTTATTTTAATTTAAGCGTCATATAACTATTAAAAATAAACTTGTCTAATTTAAAAAAAATAGTGTAAGATAGCATATTTCTTGCAGTTTTTAAAAATATACACATTTTGTAGTGTTTCATACAAAAATTCACTGAAAAAAAAAATTTCCTGACGCGTACCTCCAACAAAAACCTCCGCGTTACCTCAAAAAAGAGACTTTTGCGCCGGCAACTGCTCATAGATTATACATATTTTTGTACTTACATATTATTGTTCATGTTATTGAATATTTTCTGATCTTCTTTTTTTAAATAACCTAAGATTATTAAGAATTTTAATTGTTCAGACTCTATTTTTAGATTTTATCGATTATTGTATACCGCGTGTATATTATATATCTGGTCTATCTGATCACATGTAAGATATATAGTATCTGATCATATGAATCGGAATGGGTAATCATTTTTACAAGTGTTATTAGGTAATGATCTCATTTCCAAAGACGATAAAGGTAATTTTCACTAACCGGGACTAAACAACTAACCCAGTCAGTACACCCACGTTAAAAGTTTATATCATATGGAATTTGACAATCAATAGTTATACGTTTACTTCATAAATCATCATTATTACCATATCAGCCGAAAGACGTATACTACTGAACATAGGCCTCCCCAAAGATTGCCACAATGACCGGTCCTGCGCCACTCGCATCCAGCGGACTCCTGAGACCTTCACTGTCCACCTTGTGGGGGGGCCTACTCACGCTGTGCCTTCCATCTGCGAGGCCGCCGCATTGGCCATCGGTTCTACGTGCAATGTGCCCCCGCCCACTGCCACTTTAGTGATTCGGAGAGCTATGGAGCTATACTTTGGTTCTGCTGCGGATCGTCTCATTTCTAATACGACCTCGCAGAGAGACTCCCACCATAGCCCTCTCCATTGCCCTGTGGGTGACTTTAAGCTTTCTTATGAGGCCCATTCTAAGCGACAACGTTTCAGTACCGTATGTCATCACTCTTTTAAATCTTTGATCAGTGTGTGTTGCCACACTGATCAAATACTTTTGTCTTCAAGAACTGCGGAATATTGGACGAAAAGATGTGTCGTAGCTTCCCAAACGCTGCCCAACCTAGTCGGATTCGATGATTGACCTCTTACTCAAAGTTGGACCTATACCTAACTGGGTAGTTTGTCCTAGGTATATTATAGTCGTCTACACATTCGAGTTTAGTCTCCGATTATAACGGGAGTTTTCGTCTTATCCATGTTCATCCTAAGACGAACTCGCTCGAAGGCGCTACTGAGGTCAGCGAGCATCGTACTGAAATCTTCCAAGGTCTCAGCCAAGACCACCGTATCATCAGCGAATCGATCGAAGGTGAGTGAGGTACTCGCTGTTTATGTTGATACTCACCTTCTCCAGTCCAGTCTTAAAGACATCTTCCAGTGCAGCGGTAAACAGATTAGGGGAGATGACACCTTCTTGCCTGACTCCCCGCTGCAGTATAATATGCTTCAAGCTCTGGTCTTGGAGTCGGATTGACATTGTGGCGCTTTCGTACAAACACCTCAACATTTCGACATAGCGGTAGTCTACTTGGTACCGTTAAAGAGACTGTAGTACTGCCCAGAGTTTCGATCAAATCGAAGGCCTTGGGGGTTACCATGACGTACTAATGCGATTCAGTTTAGGTTCTCGGAAAGGGGCAGTGACACACAACTCGTATAGCCTTGTCCCTTTCTCTCGACTTAAATTAAACCGCATTAGTACGTCATAGAAACCCCCCTTATTGTAGTCCACAAACGCTAAACGCTAAACAGAGGGGCAGGTTATACCTATTCCTCAGTCTTCTGTATAACATTTACGAAACGCCAATTCGGAAACCGGCTTGTTTGGGATGCTAGAAGTTATCAAGCCTGCGTGCAAGACGATTCGCAATGACTCTTGAAAACATCTTACAAATATGGCTCGGAAGTGAGATGGATCGGTAGTTCTTCAATAAGGCGTTTTCAAGAACAGTACCACCACTCTTCTGTTCCATGCCTAAGGTGCTCTTCTGTTCCATGCCTAAGGCGTTCTCCCTTCCGGAGTTGAACAACTTCTGAAGGGCCATAAGGATTGGTTTACCACCTGGCTTCAGATGCTCAGCTATAATTCCGTCTTCCCCAGACGCCCTGTTATTTTTGAGCTGTTCAAGAGCCATTCTAATATTACATAGGCTGATGCCTCGGATATCCTCTGTATAGTGCTGGATCAGTCACTTACTTCATAAAAAATTTATCAATTATCAAATTCCGTGTGAAATAAACGTTTAACCCTGGTTGCTTGGTTAACCCAGGTTGATGCAATTTGCCCTAACAGATATTATGGAGTATTTTGTTTACGCAAAATCGCTAAATTCCCGCAGTAGAAACGTACTGTCAACAATAAGTCCAAGCAACGTCCCTTTTTTATTCGAGGTACGCGACAGGTGCAATTTTTTTACAACTTATTTTTGCATGGAAAGTTCCAAAAAGTATATATATTTAAAAACTACAATAAATATGCTATCTTGTAGTATTTTTTTTATTTTCATATTTCTATTTGGTAATACTTATATAACGCAACAATCAAAATAAAAACGGTGATTATTTTACCTTTATACCAATAATTATTTTTTTATATATGAAAATCCTCATGTTTATTATCAAAAATGAATTCCCCGTGTCTGTTTTATATGAAAATGAAACCAAACAATGAATAGTAGTCCTAAATATTAGACGAAAAAATTTTAAACATAACCCTTCCGTTTGCACGTTCACCCCCCTCCCCCCTCGTTCAGGGGGGGAATTGGTTTTCCCTCCACATCTAAAAATTCTTATTTTTACACCTTCTAGCTCTGGTAAAAATTACAAAACTGTAACTCACAGCGCACAATTTTTTCCATTTGGACCTCTACTATGTGATTAATCTAGTGTTATGTAAATTATATAGAAATTCAAGTTTATACTTCTCTTTAAGAGAATATTTCAAGGAAGTACTGACGACAATAAAAACTTGAATTAAATATTTCATTTTTGACAGAAACATATTTTTATTTACTTGCTAATTATCCATTGTAGCGAAATCTGACCACTCGGAAAACTTGTCTCGAGTGTTGGCGTACTCCAATCGAGGGCCATTCAAGATTGCGATCAAAAAGTCGATAATGAAACCCTCAGCAAGGTCGAAATTAGTACGAAACCAATTTCGCTATTTTCTAATTTCATTTTACTATAGGTTGTAGTGAATGAGGATTATTCTGATGCCTGTGGTGAGGACCGTGCTTTCTCTTAATTTACGAAACAATAGAATCATAACACAGTAACATACACACACTGTTTAGTAGGGTGTCCTAGAAAGTAAACTTTTTATCGAAATTTTGATGCCAGGTCGACACGAGCTATACTAATATATACGGGATGACTGTGAAAATAGTAAAAAAAAATCTGTACACTATTTATTTTTATTACCTACTACATAACTCACTTCCACACAATAAAATAAACTATTTGTCAATATTTCTACGAGGATTACACATGAAACAAAACTATGAAATCGGATAAACTCGCGTATATTAATTAAATTTAACTTCTTCCCGAGTCGACGTTTCGAACACTTTAACTAGGGTACGGAGGCTGACAAAATGAAATTGATATTGCCAACTCATTGTAACCTTTTTTTATCGGTAAAATAATAAGGACATTTTCACCGGTAGATTTTGTTGCTGTTTTCTGTCGGGAATAGTTAACATAGTGAGTCATACGAACCCATTCTAGATTATCACCGCTAAACAGTGCAGATAGTGTGGTACTCGTGTCTGAGAATTTGCATGAAGTTGCGAACTGGGCCAAAGTGGGCACGCGAGCTTTTTCTAACTCAAACTCAAAACATTTAATCATGACACTTACACTTTACAGAACAAAAGACATACAAATACATAGATATTATTGTGTTTTTTCGGTCAGGACAGGATTACTCATGAAATAAAACAATGATAAACGGATAAACTCACGTATATTCATTATACGCGAGTTTATCCGTTTACCATAGTTTTATTAAGCTCACAATGTCGTAACAGATGTGCTTATCATAGAAAAAATTTACTGCGAAAGACTGGTTGTCACGGGATTCGAACCCGCCTTCTCCGAGTAACGGGCTCAGCGTGCTCCCAATTACACCAGACTAGGTAGGTAGTCCCTCGATAACAGCAAATTTATTCAATTGTATTGTGAATCTAATCACTAGCGATATTTGTACTTAATGTTTCGAAGGTGTAGTACCTTAAGCCACTCCTTAGACGTGTGCCTCACACAATCGTCCGCAAACTCGGCAACTCTCCGTTGCGTTAAATTTGCTAGAGAGACAGTTTTATTACATATAAATACAGTTAACATAGTGTCACAAAATGGGCCCTACTCAGCATGATGCTGGCTTTTCAGCCAGCGCTGGTCTTCCGTAGGGACCATTTAGTGAAGGGAAGGAAATACAGCACTTACGTACAGACTAAAGACAAAAAAAAAAGGCCACTTTTTACACCAATTTCATGCTATTCTGAATGTCATAAAACGTCGGAAAATTCCATTCATTTCCATCATTATCAAAGATTTTAGCAAGGTCAAAATTTATAGGCACATACATTCGCATATTCGTATTGCTAATTATGTTAGAGTAAGTAACTAAAAACAAGGAATTGTAGATAGTGCGGCAGCTACTCGTAATCTGCGAATTTGCATGAAGTTGGGAACTGGGCCAACGTGCCACGCGAGCTTTTTAGACCACTTTCACACTCACTGTGATAACTTGTAAAATATAAAATTATTGTAAGGGGTATTTCAGACAGAAAAATTAAAGGGATTCATAAAAGAGTTAGGCAAAAAGTAATATGATTACTCCTTCCGATTACTTTTGTATGTGTACTTTGTAATTTATATATTACAAAGTATATATTACAAAGTACACATACAAAAGTAATTTACAGAAGTAATCATATTACTTTTTGTCCAACTCTGATTCATAATATCATGGATTTAGGGGCATTGCACAGTGGTCAGGCGTTCAAAGAACAGTGCTTAAAATTCAAAAGTCGCAATAAAAGTCTAAAAAACAGTACGTAATGTTATATTAAGATTGTATTTGATCTGTAATAAGCGAAATACAAGCTTTAAATAAAGATTCCTACTTTTTGTGAGGTAAATTTCGTAAACCAGTTATGTATAGATCGGATGTCAGCAAAAATCTAATGAGCAAATCAGTGTTACTTGTTATTCTTGAAATTTTGTGGGTAAAAAAACTTTCTTTTGGGACTCTTATTCTTTTTGAAATACCTATTCAACGATACCCAACACTATAGTACTAACAGCCATTGAGCTATGGTGCGGAAGACGGACAGACGAACATGGCGACACCATAAGGGTTCCTAGTATACTACGGAACTCTAAAAACAACGTTACGTGAGAACGAGCAATTGATTTCCACCCTCCTCACTCTTAAAAATCATTAAGTACGCTTATTTGTCCTTAAATTTCAGTTTCGTAAAAAGGCTACCGCCAAGACCTTCGGTAATCTTCGGTAGAATTATCACTTGCTCACGATAAAGCACTTTCTAGGCTACAAAACGACATATGAATCATTAAGGGACTCGAAGGGTTTCTAAACTAAAAGCTTCGAAATATTTTTCAAATCGAAATCGTCGTTGATTGTTTTGATGGCTCGCGTAAAATAAATATTATTATAAAAAAGCGACAGGGAAAATAATAAAATGTTATTAAAAACGATAGAAAATATCCTTGTATACCTCCATTTAAATAATTGTACCTTTCACTAAAACAGTCATGTACATAATCAATTTTAAAACGACGCGTAAATATTGCACTTTTAGATAACGCGTTGGAGCGTCATGCAGTATATTAACTTTGAAAGCTTATACCAAAGATGTTTATTCCCACACATGCCAAATATTTTATGTTTTCTAAAACTACGTAGTATAAACTACTCTCCTTGCTAAAAAAGCAGTCAAAGTAGATCATCAATTTATTCGAATTTTAGCTACTACCGTGACCTCTGTGCATTGTCGATTTGTAGGATTTTTTTACAGTAGACATGATGCTATCCGCAAGTCAAATCAACATCTTATTTCGATATGAAAAACACAACAATGACCTGTTTTAAGTTCTTTCCAATTTATTAAATAGAAGTTCTGTGTATAAAATTACAGCAATTCACATTTAGTAATAATTTCTTTCGCACCGGTCGGTATGGAATCAGGTTTTTTGCGTTTTTCATATTTGTCCGATGGAAAACCGTCTTCACTCGTTTGTATACCACAGTCGTGATTTTCATATTTTTGTCCCATCGCAAACCGTCTTCACACGTTTACCATAGTTGGCATCACGACCCTGTAGGTATTCTAGGACACACGTAATATGTACACTGTACTTCAATAGCATTCTTGGTAAAAACGTTGAAGAAACTAATTATCTTGAAAAACCTTGCTGTTCAAAGCGGCACTTAATGAGCTTATCTTAAAGACCTCACAAAAACTCAGTAAATGCTCCACATAATCATTAACATTTTTCTATCGCCCAGTTAAGGTTCCCCTTACGATGCAACCTAACTAGAAGTTCAGGATCATTAAATAGTCTGACAGCTGTATAAATCGTATGTCTATAGGCTTTTTAACGACTTCGACATGGATTTCGTTCGTATGAATGAACACTAGTTTCTAAAAGTTATGTCACAGCCATATTTTAATGACAAACAGGTCCCGTGGACGCAGTCTGCCTGCGACCACGGGTGTAACGTCACGCCCGAAACGTCAGGATAATATTAAATGTAAGTTTACGCGATTAAGACCCCTTTGTCGTTAGAATAAGAGTGATAATCGTGAAAGTTTAAATCAATATACATGTCACAGCTTTTTAAGTTTTTTTAAGGTTCAAAGGGTTTCTATAAATTTCGCATCACATCGAGCGTCGAGTAATAATCAGGTACGTGCCTAATAATACTTAATAAACTGTTGAAAAATTGTTGATGCCTGGCTGGATTTGATTGAATTATATACATAAACACTGAAAGAATCAGCAGTGGACGTCTTCTCAATTCCCCCTCAGGGGATTGGGGATGCTGTTCGGGGCGTTAGCCCCCTGCAGCGGTGTCAGCCGCCAGCCATTGATATGGCTGGGTCATTGGGGTGGGGGCCTCGGGTGAGGCTCCGATGGTCATGTCCGGTGTTCTTCTCACACCGGCGAGATCGAGCCGGCGGGGTGAAACCCCGTTGGGGGAGGCCCGGCCGGCGATCGTCAACCGGTGTCAGGGGGGCGTCGAGTCCGAGTGGTCAGTCCGGTGGGGCGGGGGCTGCGGGCGCGAGCTCGCGCGGCAGCCCCCTGTGGTCGGGCGGGCGCGCGTGGTACGGCGCTATGCCGCGGAGGTGGCTCCAGCGCGACTGGTCCGCGCGCGCGAACATCCGCCCCGCCAGGCGAGCTATGAATTCCCGGAGCGGTTCCGCTCTCAGGTCCCGGGCTATCACGTCGTTCCTCACGTAGCGAGGGGCGTCGACGATGGTGCGTAGAGCGAGCGACTGCTGGGCGTCCAGTCGCTTCCTGTTGCACTCTCCCACCAGCGCGTACCACGCGGGGGCTGCATAAGTTAGGCGTGACCGGACGTAAGTCTTGTACACGCCTAGCTTTACGCGGAGCGATAGCCGGGACCTCAGAACCGGGGCGAGTAGGGTGCGAGCGGCACGCGTCTGAGCGATCACGTTCTTGACGTGAGGGGCCATGGTGAGGCGGCGGTCTATGGTCACCCCCAGGTATTTCACCATCGGGGACCACTCGACGGCCTGCCCCAGGAGTGCGAGACGCGGCGGCATCAGCACCTTGCGGGATATAGCTATCGCCTGGGTCTTCTGGACGTTTACTGACAGCCTCCACTTCTTCAGCCACGAGGGGAGGGCCTCTAAGGCGCACTGGGCCTTGTGCGCTGCGTGTGACAACCGGATGGACGTCGTGATGTAGGCAGCGTCGTCGGCGTATAGCGCGAGCATTACGCCCTCGCTGGCCGGGATGTCATCGGTGTAACGCCCATAGCACACGGACGAGAGGCAGCTCCCCTGGGGCACTCCGGCGAGGATGGCGCGGTCGGTGGACACGGCGTTCTCCACGGCCACGTGGAAGCGACGGTGTTCCAGGAAGGTGGCCACAATCTTGACTACTCGACGCGGAGTAGTAGACTGAAAGAATATTGTTAGCGCGATGCAGATATGTCTTTACTCAGTACAGCTATACCTACCGGCATATTCAGTAAACTTTGCAGCTATTAGAGTAAAAGGGTTTCTAGAAGTTTCGCGAAGCATCGAGCGTCGAGTAACAATCGAGCCTAAAAACACGTAATAAACTGTTGAAAAATTGTTGAAGCCTAGCTTGATTTGATTGAATTTTATACATAAACACTGAAAAACATTGTTAGCGCGATGCAGATACCTCTTTATTCAGTACAGCGACACCTACCGGCATATTCAGTAAACTTTGCAGCTATTAGCGTAAAAGGGTTTCTAGAAGTTTCGCGAAGCATCGAGCGAGCACGGGTCGTGTAATAATCAGATAAGTGCCTAATAACGCAATAAACTGCTGAAAATGGTCGATGCTAGGCTTGAGTTGATTGAAGGTTGACCTTTGTAGAGTAAAGGAATATGAAAATGACATGTTATAGCCGTTACAGCGTAACGGTTGGATTATAATCTGTTCTCGTTTTAGGATACATATTGGGGTGATAAATACGTAATAAATACTTGATTAACGCAGCCAGAGTACAGTCAAAGACAAAATAAGGTGTACACAAAAATGTTCAAAAATATGTCCCAGTGCACTCTAATTCTGTGTTATAAGAACGTCGTAACATATTTATGAGCGGATTATTTCGATACTTATTTTTGCACTTGACTGTACCCTATAAATTGAATCAATTATTCACGATATAATCAGTTTGAAAGTTTTTGTCGCTCAGGCTCGATATCACCAAACTTTAATTAGAAATTACAACGCTTACTATCAGATTTTTTTTTACTAGTCTGCTGTGTGTCCCACTGCCGGGCAAAGGCCTCCCCTCTCGTTTTCCATTCCGTCCTGCTATGGTATTCTCTTATTGACACATTCGACGCTGCGTTCGTCAACGAGCTCGACGTCACTAGCTGTTTTATTTCATATTCGGAATCGAGGCTGTGAGCGAGGTTGTGGGCGAGTTCGTCGCTGTTTTTCGTTAGAGAATACGAAGTTCGTACATTAAACGTCAAACTCTCGACACAGTGTAAGGTGTGAAATCGAATTGGAGATCAAAAATGTAAACAAATGGGATACCACCACAAAAAATTAATCACATTAGGGGGGTAATCTAAAATCATTCAAATACTTATAAAAAAATGCGTATTTACCGTCACTGATGGTACGCAGAATTTTTAAATATTTTACAAAGTTTTAATACAAAATATATAATTTTTATAATGATATATTTCGCTACTTTTAATAAAATGTAAGGTGTTTAATTTATACTACTGGCAATGATAAGAAATCTTAAACATTTGGTTCGCAGTTATAACAATAACTAGTTTATTCGTAATTTAATACGGTAACTACACTAAGAACCATTTAAGAGGGTTCGCATTTATAACTATGTACTTCAAAAATCAAAACAAGAGGGTGCACCCAATGACTGTTTTATGAATTTTTACTCTTAAAATGTAGCATTACAAAGTATACAGATTTTAGTATTTTTACCTACAAATCAATCATTTTCATATTTTAATCGAAATGGATTCTATCGTAACTAAGATGAAGACTGAAATTCGTTCCCCGACTATCCTAAAGATTAAAGTAACACGACATTCGCTTTCAAACATTGATTATATTGATTATTTACATCATTCTAGCAAATTTTCTAGGTTTTATTTTTGTAATCAGGAACCGTCGACACTCAGATGTATGTTTTTTATTGTCATATCCAAAAATATGTTAACGATTGTGATACTTTGCGTATCGAACATACTTTGACTTTCGCTTATCTACATCTACACATAAAACATTGTCTTAGGTTTAGTACCTGTAAGGATAGTTGTAAGTGAAGTTTTAAATAAAATAAAATAAAAATCCAATCTCAAAATGCGACGTTAATTTACAAGGTGTTAAAAACTACATTCGATATAAAACGTTTTATACCCCTGGAATGTCACTTTAACATTGACTTTGTAATGTCATGTCATTGTCATAGATTGTTTACATTTTTGATCTCGAATTCCATTTCAGAGCTTAGTTCCCGCTCACGCCGCATTCGTCGCCGAGCACTAGTGCCGTTCAAAGTACATTAGTGAATACCACTTTAGGCACGACGCTGTCGCAGCGCTGACAGCGCTGACAGCTGGGCGGTTTCCTTAGTGAATAACACTGCTGTTGATGGCAAGTTCCCGCCATTCTTCGCAGAACGCGGCCAAGTCGTCCCGCCATCTCTTTTTCGGTCTGTCTCTACTCCGTTGGCCATCTTGTGGGATCCACTCTCAGATACTAGTCTCAAATAACTTTTTTAGCGCGGGCTTTACTTCACACGAGTTCATAATTCTTGTACCGTCCGTGGTACAGTCGAGTGCATTAATATATAGACACATTTGTAAGGGATCAGTATGGAGAAGTGAATGACACACTTCTCGCACTAGAGCCTAAAAAAGGCACCATCTGTACTGAAAAATAAAGTAAAACACTAAAGTAGATTTAAGTTCCATTCTACGATGGATTCCTAACTAAAGTGCAACTTGAATATGCAAATTTTAAGTAAAATGTCTTAATAAAAATCCGAATAGTCCATTAAGTTTCACTGTAAGCTAATCCAAGCTTTGAGTGTCTATTCTACTGGCGCCACAAATTCTTGTGGATTGGATAGCTATTGTGCGGTGACGGCAGTAAGAATACATTTGTGACCACCCCAACTCTTCCAGTGGATATCGTAAGAGTCGGCTAATAATCGTAAGAGTCCGTTCCGTCAAAGTTTTGATTGGCTATATTTATAACCATTTGTCAAAGATGTTGCGCCTAAATATGCGCGTGTTAAGAAAAGCGCTATCCTGCCTATCTTGGCTAAATTTAACAATTGTTTTTGGGGGCATTTTTGAGCTGGCGTTAGACGTCCATGTTATATATGGTCGCAGGGGCAGACTATAAAGCCAGGCGTCCACATGTCCGTATCGTACGCATCGGACGCATCGCATCGCATTTCTTCCACTGATATTAGTTATTACGATACGTACGGTGCGGAACAGTGGACGCACTTGTATGACTTTCTATACAAAGAATACTAAACGCGATGCGTCCGATGCGTACGATTCGGGTCTGTAGACGCCTAGCTTTAAACGCGACGCTATCCAATATTAATAGTATTCTAAAGCTCATAGAACAGAGGCACCGGCTTTGTCATTGCTAATTACTATCTTCTGAAGCTTTTGTGTGAAACCTTTTCTTTCAGCGAGTTTTATCAGGAGATTTATGAGCGGGAGCGAACTAACGACTAACGACTTCCATTTCGACTGTCTTTGGACCTATAAAAACTATCATTATACTCTACAGACAAAGTACTATACCAATCTTCAGTAGAATGTAAAAAAATGTAAACATACCTAAAAACTTACGTTCCATAATCACGCACTTTTAGAACACAATCTTGGTTTTATAACGAACTTAAAATCTTCAACAGTGAGTTCACATACATTTTTAGTTAAAATTATTGATATTTGACTGTGTGGGTTGGGTTACTGCCGTCACCATGGTGACGGCAGTAACATACAGAATACATTTGTCACCACCCCATCTCCTCCGTCGAAATCTTCGTAACTCGTGTCGATTTAAAGCACTCCCTTCGGTCGAGCTTTAATTTATCTCCACTCGTTTCGAACTTCATTTTTTTCGCACTTGTATCGTGATGTACTATTTGGCTACTGATTACATACAGAAACCTAACCCATAATTTGTGAGTAACTCAATCAACATATTTTGTGAGTAACTCAAAATAGTTCCTAACACTACTACCTATATTACATCTAATATTTAAATCCATATAATAAATATAAACGTGTCGTATACCTTTTACCAAAAGAAGCGATTACGAGTCCTAAATAGGTTGACAACGCGTTTTTCAAACGTTAACTAAGACCAATTTGAATGCCTAAACGTCCCCTGTCGTCGCGGGCCTGTCCTGAAGAAACGCAACAAATGGCCACCCTACGCACGCGAAGGAATGTCTCAAAAGGGAAAGAGAAAAGAGTAGTCTCAGGGTTGTAACTATTAGTTCTAATTTTAGATCTTTCGGTGTTTTGCCAAATGCGTCGCATAGGGGGCAGGTTTGGTAAAGAATGCCTGTTAACATTCTGCTGTTTTTACAACAAAAGTGACAACTATTCTTTCGTAGTTCGTTGCAAAACAAGATTTTCATAGAAGAATACAAGATGATTTATCCATAATATAATAAAATAGGGTAATTGTACCTACCGATAATGTTTTTTTTTATTCTGTCTATGATATCTACCATAAAAACAGCTACGAGCACAGATAGAAAAAATCCTAGTTTTCTCTAATCAGTTTCATATTAGAGATGTTCCTTATATCATTATTTAGAACTTATTAGAAACCAATTCTTGCCCTGTATTGACGGCAGTAAGAATACATTTGAATATATACATATTTGAACATATTTGAATATGTATATTTTTTAAAGTATTTTTTTTTATAAATTTTCTATCAATATTTAAGAAAATAAAAGTTTTTTTTTCGTTCAATTATTTTTATATATTATAGCTTCAGGAGGCACTTCGCAGTATTTATTTGTTTTTTTAATATTTTTTACATCAGTTGAATCGTTAAAGGATTTCCAAAGTTTAGAAAAAACTATCCGCCCTACTATAACAGAGTGACTCGTTATAGAACGTTCAATCCAAAACGGTCAGTACAGTACCTACGGTTTCATACAGAACCGGGAATCGAACCTGCTTGAAGTTATGTAAACAATTTTAAGTATAAATACCTACTCCGATTTTTTAATGCATTTTTTGTATTATTTACAAATAAATAGACTCTTTTGCCGTAGCCGTGTGGTGACGGCAGTAAGAATACATTTGTCACCACCCCAACTCCTCCTGCGGGTGTCGTAAAAGTCAACTAAGGGATTGAAGTGTCACTGACCATTCTACAAGATTGATGATGGGCAGCAGCGCCATCATAGTGGACACATTTCTGCGATCGTCAATCCGCTTGCCCAGCGTGGCGATCATGGGCATTTACCTCCTAATGCGTCTATACGCATAGTTAATAGGAGAGGCCTACGTCCAGCAGTGAACTAACATACGCTGATGATGATGATGATGAAAAACCAATTCAATCTAAATGTGACTCTAGCTATGTTAAGGGTCAAATGGATCACCACTATTCCATCATACTGTAATACATATAAGTATACAGGGTGTAAGTCTAATACGGGCGAAGCTCTTAACGGGTGTTAGTTTACGACATAATAAGTACATTAAAATAACTTTTACTTAAAATTAGAGCAACAAAATTTTCCATACAAAATAATTCGGCGCGCAATGTAGAGCAACATACGCGAGTTAAGCACTCGTTGACAGCTAATTTCAAAAGCAGATGACATAACTGCCATATCAACAATAACAAATGTTCGTACCTACATTGCTGCTTCGAAAATCTTAAAAAAATTCTGTGGGGTCATAATTAAGAGTAACTTAAAAAAAACCTTGTAATTCTTGATTACACTAATGAATCCCATGCCTGGTTTAATTGATCGCCCGTATTAGGTTTACACACTGTATAACACGCAGTACGGACAGTCCTAAAAAAACGCAACAAATAGTCACCCCACACGCATGAATGTCTCAAAAGGGTCCGACTAACCCTTCCGCCGCAATTACACGTGTCACTTCAAGATTATGCGTTATTATTCCGGCATTCACAGTGTTAATTAAATTATTCTCTTACAAGTTCTAGGGTTGGCTTAAGGTTTTGAATAGTTGCGGTCAAAGGAGTTTCATTATAACTTTTTGACCTTTGTTGTAGCTTCAAGTTATGAAAGTCGTAATTTTGGGTAAGTAAGGGATGAAACATGGAAGATTAATAAATAACTTAATTAGATACGAACTTTAAATATGATTTATACAGGGTGTTTCCTGAGTCACTACAAGGCATATTGAAACACTTTTAGTATGGGACCTTTAGTATGACTGTACAGTCACCACACGGGATTGTTGAGCCACTTGCCACTGTTCGCAACTTGGTCGAATAATACAAAGCGGGTTCCGAACTCTTATGAGGCTGGTATCACGACTTCGGCCGAACTCTGCTGACCAATGGGGCGGTCGTTGCTACGGTTAGCCAATGACCCCTCGCGTATTCTTCAGAAGGTGACATTACCATGGTTAAGTAATAACAAAATGTTTAACCAATGATTGTTCGCTATTTTTCCGGAAGCTGACGTTACTATAGTTACGTTATAACATCCGCTTTAGACCTGGAGACGTCAATCTAACTTCAGAGCCCTGATGGTAATTTCGTTCACTTTCCTTTTAACGGCTGTCACTGACAGGTATTTTTTCAAAGTTAGAATTTCGGTCAGAAACTATCAAGTTTCTATTATACATTTTTATGGCTACTGACAGATTATGGGTAGATTGTCAAAGGTTACCTACCATATTTCTACAAAGGTTACATTACATAAGTTTTCAACTAACGTCAACTGAGCTGTAACGAATGATAATAAAGACAGCAATAGCATTTGTCTCTGTCAATGTAAAAAATAACTTAAAATTGCTCGATTACATGCCTAATATGCCTATTTATATAAATATGAATAGAAAAAATACCTCGCCTATTAATATCAGATAAATCATGACTTCCGATTTGAAGCAAATACGAATGAATTACTAAACGGTTTTAAACAAATCTATGAAGAACTGTCGTTATTCAGTTTCCTCTAGGAACAACGACATCTAGCGTCTAATAATAGCCGATGACTAATCCTTAATTCTCGTAGACGAAGAAATTTTTATTATTTCAACTAGTTTTGACACACTGAAATTTTGACGCAACAAAGATTCGTATTTGACTGACATATCATCGGGGAACATCGGTCATGTCGCGATCGTGCCTACTAACGAAAAATACCGAACCCATAATATTACACGACCAAATTGCATCCATTGCCAGGTGGCTCAACATTCCCATGTGGTGACTGTACATATTATTTGAAAATTGGTTTACAATTTTCGGAAATATCGAGTACCTACCAAACATAGATATAAAAAATAGTCTAATTGAGAACCTCCTCCTTTTTCGAAGTTGGTTAAAAAGAGTCATAATTTTCTGATCGCCGATCAGCCACAAACCATTTTTACATTTACAGCGGATATCCGACACGAACAACGACATAATCATAAAACTGTAATCCGTCAGCTATTTCTGACACGCGAGGAATTCTGGCAACTCACTGTTCAGTTGAATTTGTAATGGAAAATTTACACGAGGTTACCGACTATTAAATAATACCCATGAGTTGACCATTGCTGAGTTGCAGTTATTGATGCTTACACCTTCGCACAAAATATAGAAAAAAAAATAGAACTTCAGTCATTTTCGCTCCCGACCCGTGGTCCAACCGCTATGCCCAACTGGTTGGGCCACGGGGAAATAAAATTATCCCTAGTCCAACCGATTGTACTACGAAGAAGTTAGTTTAGCCGTGGTCCAATTGGTTGTACCACGGTACACTAAATTTATCGCTAGTCCAAAACTAGAACATATATTTACGTATTCTATAGTTGGACAATTGCCCCTCAGTTGTACTATGGGTCATAATTACATGACAGTAAAAAACCGGCCAAGAGCGAGTAGGACTCGCGCGCGAAGGGTTCCGTACCATTATCAATTTATTATTAAAAAAATACAGTTAAATCAACCTACCTCAAAAACTATAGGAGATAATTTAATCAAACCAAAAATCGTTGATAGAGTTTATTAATGTGCATAACATATATTTTTTTAGAATTTTATATCGCGTAGTTTAAAAAATAGAGGGGGGGGCCACATTTTTCAGACTTTGAGAGCTGATATCTCGAAAACGATTTGCTTAAATAAAAATGAGATTTATAAACCTTCAAATCATTTTCAAAGACCTTTCTATGAATACCCCACACGCGTATATACAGCTAAAGAAATGTTCTATCCCTCAGTTACATGTATGGAGGGCCCCCACCCCAATGGTTTTTTTTTTACAATTTAGTATCATAATCCTGTACCTAGCGGTTCATACAATACATATCCTTACCAAATTTCGTTGCTTTAGCATTTATAGTTTCCGAGTAAATCGGCTGTGACAGACGGACAGACGGACGGACAGACGGACATGACGAATCTATAAGGGCGTTTTTGCCATTTTGGCTACGGAACCCTAAAAAAGTAATCTGACAGTTGAACCAACGGATAATTTTACTTACCCGTGGCACAATCAGTTGGACATAGCAGTTGGACCACGGATCGGGAGCGGTAATTTTTCGTGTGGTGACGGCAGTAAGAATATATTTGTCACCACCTCAATTCCTCCTGCGGGTGTCGTAAGAGTTGACTAAGGGATTGAAGTGTAACTGACCATTATTTGATAAAAAAAATATGATGGGCAGCAGCGTCAACATAGTGGACACATTACTGCGATCGCCAATCCGCTTGCGCAGCGTAGCGATTATGGCCATTTACCTCTTAATGCGTCTATACGCATAGTTAATAAGAGATGCCTACATCCAGTAGTTGACTATCATAGGCTCATCAGCCTATGATAGTCAACTACTGGATGTATGTATGTATTTTCAGTAATCAAATTTATTTTTACGCTAAATCAAAAAAAAAACATGGATTTTCACATAATGTCACAATACTATTTCTTGCTTCTTTTAGCCTCAGGAATACGAGGTTATACTTTTCCTTTTCTTAGCGAGCACCGTGTATATCATCAACTGTACTGTCGTAAACCCCAAAGGTATAAGCCAAATATATCCCGAGTATTCGAAAAAGTTACGACTTCCGGTTTACTATCCACTTATAAGCCTGAAATACACGAGTAAAGTAAGATCGTAAAGGGCAGTAATAGTATAGTTTGCAGGTTAACTTTACCAGTGAAGTTAACCTAAAATGTAATTACCTACACTAATTATACATTTGGTCAAGTAGGTACATGATATAATTTAGGACTTTTTTTTATATTGGCACAACAAAGTGGCTCCACTCCACCTGATCGCAAGTGAAAGGTAGAGCCCAAATCGCAGCAGCAAGTTGCCACCAGATTTGTAAAAAATATGAACTATAAATAGTCTAGCAATACATTAAACAAATTTACACAATAATAAATAATCAGCAACCGCGTTCTGCGCCATACAAAACCAACAACAATTAAAATTATTGAAATATCATCAATCAATCAATTATTCTACATTTATTTATACTAGCGTTTTATTTACTTGTGATAGAGAAAATCATACCACCTCCTTCTTAAGAAAATGTAATTAACACGAAAAAGAGATGCATTATAATTTTTTGTCCATTCAGTTACTGGCAAATTTTATTTTCCACACTATACAATGGAAATTTTATTTCGCATAAGATACCTACAACTGAATAAACCTTTATTTCATAAAATAAGTCGTCGTCTTTCAATCTGTCGACTGACATAGCAATTCCATTCTTCATATGTAAAGAATTCAAATCTCTAACCTCAAAAGATTCTCCAATATCTAAACCAACTACCACGAACTTCGAAATTCATTTTCGAGGATTTATCTCTGTTACTCTATTGACTCCTTCGTTGGAAAGACAGAGACAAATCCTTGCGGATTTCGATGTTCGCGGTAGAGCCACAGAATTTTCGACATTATTCTGATCCTTACGACTCACAACGTAATATCAAGGCTTGTGCCTGTCCAGGCAGAAGGCGTGTGAGATGTATGGTTGTTCCTTGCTGTCAGATGACTTCACTTTACGCACAGACTATACATGAGACGAGACTGACTTTTTTCGTATTGTCAGTGTGATTTTTTCACCTCATAACCTGAAAGCTAGATTTAGACTGTCCCAAATGTTAAAGGATTCAATATGAGATGTCGAGACTTTGTGTGAAGCAAATATTTTTGTCATTGTAGAAAAAGGCCACATTTCGTTCATAAATTGAGGACGAAAACTGGATGATTTTGTTCTTTTCAAATATAAAAGTTATCTCTGTGGTTATTTTGTTCCTAGGAGTAAAATAAATGTATGAAATGATTTAATATACGGTCCATTCATCCTTAGTTTTCTTATCTAGTAAACAGCTTTCTAACCTAAAAGTACACGTTTTCTGTTGTAAACTGCTGTTTCTTTGATTACAAATTAAGCAATTTACTTATCACGGACGGACAGCACAAATACGGACTCATGTATTTTGGTACAGCCAAATATGGCTGTTTACAACAGAAAACGTGTACTTTTAGATTAAAAAGTTGTTTACTAGTTAAGACAACTAAGGATGAATGGACTTTGGGAATAAACAAAGAGCCAACCAATTCAACACCTTAGTACCTCGTCTGAAAATCCCTGTCTTTCTGTACCTCGGCAATAAGAGCGAAAAGTGTCACTTTATGTGCATAAGTTTACCTATAAAATAAAAAGAACACTTTCTATGTCTATCGGTTACGAGTTACGAGTGAGTGTATACAAGGGTGAATCAACTTTTTTCGTCTGTTATTGCCATGGTTACGGTCAACTGAGTCACTGTAGTTTGATGCAAAAGTATGCTACTAAAACTATTCAAATGTACATATTTCTAGTGTATGTACATAATTGATTTCCATGCTTGTTTGCATAATTTAAATAGCATAAATTTTGCATAAAACCAGCGTGACTCAGGTGATCGTAACCATGGCAATTAGACAAAAAAAGTTGATTCACCCACATAGATGTTCTCTCGTGTTACTACAATAATCCTCTTCATAATCGCTTTTCGTTAATCGCCTTTTACGTATTGTGGTTGTCCTCGAGTAGGTAGAACACGTGTACATTAAACTATCTATGAGTAATCCT
Source organism: Thaumatotibia leucotreta (assembly GCA_025490895.1). Taxonomy (NCBI): domain Eukaryota; kingdom Metazoa; phylum Arthropoda; class Insecta; order Lepidoptera; family Tortricidae; genus Thaumatotibia; species Thaumatotibia leucotreta. The sequence continues at coordinate 31,784 of JALPQI010011271.1, read as the reverse complement.
CCCGTCGTCACTAGAAATATGTTTACGATTTTGATCCTTACGCCTTTGATATACGTTCTGAGATGGATACATATTATTAGACGTGACGGGATCATCTTTAACGGTAGAGTATGAGTCATTGACTACATGTTAAGTAATGAGATCTGTTTTATGTATGTATTTGCCTTTTGGTTTCTGTTCATTGACTTTTACATTTGATTATTCGAAACTGGATATTACTGTCAGGTATGTTTAGGGGATAGGTATTACGTCAATTTTAAAAGATACACCATAGCAACACGTTGGTCAAAACAAGCAGCATCTTTTTTTATTTTTTTTTTATGTTGCGAAGGTAGACAACAGAGCTCTCAGCCCACCTGATGGAAAGCAGGAACTGAGGCCCATGGACATAGTGACCAAAATATCGCCTATGCGCTGCCTACGCTGAGGACTTAGATTGCCTATATCTATGCCAGTAATTACACCGGCTATCTTACCCCCAAACCGAGATACAGCAGTGCAAACATTGTTATTTAGCGTCAGGTTAACGGGTAAGACGGTAGTAGCTATCCGAGTGGACCCTGCATGAGGTCCTACCACCAGCAAACTTTCCTTCGATTCATTAAGTTCCCAAACTATTTTGTGTGACTGCCCCTATTTTTTTTTTCAATCGGCATGATTTATATTTATTAGCGTGTAAGGTTTAATCTGTTAGCGCTAATTTTAAATAAATAAATAAATGATAAATGATATTTTTTTCAACACTCCAAATATTTGTGAAGAAAAGACAAAATGCTTCCTTTGCCACAATCATAGTATAAAAACTAAAACAGACTAAGCATTCATTGCCCATGTAATATTTTTACATTTATATTAAGCAGTTCAACCCAACATCATGCAGGCAGAACCAACATAATCTTTTATTATCATTTCAGACCTATTGTCTGCGATCAACCGGCCTTCGCACGTGATATCACTTCCAACGAACGACCGACCGTGGGTGTCTGCGGCCCTGCCGCGAAAAACGAAATTCGTAAATTACGATTTGTCTCTAGTGACGCCTTCGTTTGAGTGACAGAGAAATATCCTCGAAATTTACGAATTTCGATTTTCGCGGTAGTAGGCCTGAGCCTCTACCGTGAACCACGAACGAAGTGTTGCATCCCTGTCACACTTATCTACGAATTCACAAGTGCGAGACGAGAGAGGTAACGCTTCATTCGTGGTTCGCGGTAGAGCCTCTGATCCCGTCTACAAACATTGGGTACTAGGTGCCTGACTAACTGTTTCGTGGTAATATATGAGCTAGTTTTTAAAAACATGTATATTTTGTAGACACCGTCAATATAGTTGCCGATTTCTAAGAAAGAACATTTATTTGACAGTTTCGAATTTGAAGTGAGCCATTTTTCCGAATCTTAACGTCATATATCGACGGTGAAGTACCAAGAACTCCTAACTTACATTTTGACGAATTTGAGATTTTTATGTGGTTGTGTTCGAAATTTAATTTGGCATCATTGCTCAAGAGACTGGTTTGTTAGTCTTTTTATTTAGCCGTATAATAATAAATGCCAATACCAACTAAGTTACGGTCCCTTCATATTGCTGCCATTAACTTATAAAATCAAATGGAAATAGCTACTATCTACAAAAACATAAAAAATTGCTGACATTATCTCCTATGTACATTAGTATCGTCATACATCGAAGACGTGCACCCTTTGTCGCCGCACGCAGCGAACTGGCCGCCGCCGGTCGGCGGTCGCAAGCGTCGACCGCTCGTCTACAACAAAGTGAGATGCATGCAGACGATACTACGCTTGTTAGAAAGAGAAAACTGCGCGGCTCGCAAAGTTGGAAGGGAGACCGTGCAATTCCAGTATTTTCTGACAGTTTGAAGTTGTTGCAACTAGTTATTAATTTACGTGCCTATTTCAAAACATTTTGATAGTAAATAAATGGTGATTACTGTGATTAGTGATTAAATGTGTTTGCAGTAGTTGAAGGTAAGTTACATTTATTAAAAATGTAACTCATTTGCACTGAGAGGCCCACTAGACAGGAATTTAAATTTTGGGTAATCGTCTTCAGATGAGAAATGTGATTCATTTTACGAAGTATTACTACTAATCCTTTCTTTTATTTTTTTTCTCTTGAGTGGTGTGAAATTGGTAAAATTTATATTTGTGTTTTTATTAATTTTTCATACAATATGGGATTATAACCTATAAAATAATATTATAATAGATTATAATGTAATAGATTGGACTTGATAGTCCATTGTTTTAATAAAATTAATGTATAATACTTTATTGTTATCCAAAAACATTGAAAACTATTGTCATAACTACGTTAATAATGCGTTCCAGAGTTCCAGTATGAGTTTTATGCCTAAATAATGTAGATAGAAGTTATTGGTTTTCATATCATATCATTTAAGTACATCATTAATGTAGATAGGAGTTAAATATTTCATTTTATTATTGTGTAACGTAGATTTTTTACTATATTCCCTTCCAGAAAAATGCCACAACCGTATCGACAAACTGCAAGAGGGAAAAAAATAATAGAGTTATTGAAGAACAAGGACAATGTTACTTCATTAAGGCATGCTAATGTACAGGAATATCGAGAAATATTTGGCGAAAACCATGAACCAGTAGTGAAATATTTTTATTTTTAAATCATTATCCTATATTTTTAGTAATGTGTTTTACATCATTGTTTATGTTTTTTTTGCAGCCGAATGTCAAGAGACTTCAAAATCGGCGTCGGACAAGCAGCAAGCAGACTGATACCTGCAACATAAAAAAACGTAATATTGTACAACGTACAACACGATCCCCCTGTTCTGCCGTAAATTCACTGCTGCAGCTGCCTGAGAAATGTAACTTGCCCGAGATGCCGCCGATCGATTCCGCCATCGATGTAGACTCACCTCTACCGCCCGAGAGACGCAACTCAGCCGAGATGCCGCCGATCGATTCCGCCATCGATGTAGACTCACCTCTACCGCCCGAGAGACGCAACTCAGCCGAGATGCCGCCGATCGATTCCGCCATCGATGTAGACTCACCTCTACCGCCCGAGAGACGCAACTCAGCCGAGATGCCGCCGATCGATTCCGCCATCGATGTAGACTCACCTCTACCGCCCGAGAGACGCAACTCAGCCGAGATGCCGCCGATCGATTCCGCCATCGATGTAGACTCACCACTACCGCCCGAGAGACGCAACTCAGCCGAGATGCCGCCGATCGATTCCGCCATCGATGTAGACTCACCTCAACCGCCCGAGAGACGCAACTCAGCCGAGATGCCGCCGATCGATTCCACCATCGATGTAGACTCACCTCTACCGCCCCAGAGAGACGCAACTCAGCCGAGATGCCGCCGATCGATTCCACCAGTTTGGTGCCCCTTTCGTCGTATGCCCCATTCAAGTCTTGGTCATTAAATGATTTGACGCAAGACACATCAAATACTTTTGACAAACGTAGAAAACTTAAGTCAGAATCATCTTTGGTAACAATGGACGGATTAGAACATTCAATGATTCCATTTTATTCTAATTTACCTTAGTCTTTAGATGTCTTATCTCATCCTGTAGATGTACGCTCAACATCACCTCATCCGTCAAGCTCCAATGAATTTCAAGCCCGCCTTTCAGCTAAATCATGGTCGTTAAATGATTTAACGGAAGATGTGATGATTTGTATAAATATTAAAAAACAGAACTCTGAACCATTGTTATTTGACGAGCGATATAAGGCTTTTGAATATGATGTTTTTCCGGAATACGGTAACGTTGACGAAGGCCGAAAACGTCAACATATTCCAGAACCAAGTAAATGGAAAAAAAACCTAGCTAAAATTCGTCGAATGCACGGTGAAGAGTATTTAGGATACTCTAATCCTGCTCAAGGTAAATGTCAACAAGACACTATGAGACCAGCACGGCAACTAGGAGAAACTTGTAAGTCTGACTTTTGTAAAAAGAGCAAGGTGAAAAGACATTGTCACAAATTTACAGAAAAGTGTCGCCAGCAAATACATGAACGTTTCTGGAAGAAAATGAACTGGGACCAAAGAAAAATTTTTGTGTCGACTCTTGTCAATGTGTCCAAAACAGCAAGAAAGACAAAATCAGACACTGATGATCCATCGAGGCGAGAGGGTACCTTGTCTTATTTTTCATTAATATTAATTCCTGGTTTGATTAGCTTTGTTAGGTCGTTTTGAGTATAGACTTATTTTTGTTGATTTTGATATTGTGATTATAGTTATTTGGTTAATTTTGATATTGTGATAATTAGATAACAACAGGATAATTATGAATATTTTTTATGACATTTTGATAATTTGAGTTCTCATTTTTGTTGATTTTGATATTGTGATTATTGTTATTTTGTTGATCTTGATAATTGTGATTTGAAGAAATAGATAGCAACAGGAGATAAATATTTTTTATGATATTTTGGTTATTTGAGTACTTATTTTTGTTGATTTTGATATTGTGATAATTATTATTTGGTTAATTTTGATTTAAATAAAAATATAATAGATGAATATAATTTTTATGACATTTTCGTAATTTGCATAAAATACCTCCTAACTTACCTACCTCTACCTATGATATCCATGTAAGGATGTCAATACCTCCTATCTACATTTATCTCGTAAACTAAGCAAGATAATAAAAATCCTATAGTGGCAGCCTATTTTGAAGGCATCTAATATACATATAGTACTAAAAAAGTATTCAAATATTAATATTTAAAAATTTCAAACGTTTTTTTCGTCTCCTGTAAAATTGGTTTTTCGTAGTTAGGAGTTCTTGGTACTTCACCGTCGATATATTATATAATGTGATATAAGGTTATGCAGGGCAAATGCAACTATGAGGTAAATCCGACTAATTGAAATAAGTACCTACTCTTAATTTGTAAAAAGATCATACGTATTGTGTTGCTTTTGAAATAAATCAAAGGATGTTCTAGGTATTTTCCAAAAGTTCTTAAAAACAGATTAAAAGAGATGTCCATTAGTTGAATTTACCTCATAGTCGTATTTGTCCCGCGTGACCTTATACGACGTTAAGATTATCAGAAAAATGACCTTGTGGTGGTGACCTTTACCACCATATTAATAAGGATTAATCTTTAACTGTCAAAAGTTAGTTCTTACAAATCGGCAAGTATAGATTCGGACTAACCAAATTTTGTTGAGTTTTTTAATGGCTATGTACTCTTGGCGCATTCAGCCAGACGAGTGTAAAGCGGGGAAATTGTTGACAGTTATTTCTTTGCAGTATCATTAATTGTCTATGATAAAATAAATTAAGCAATTTAGTAGGTTGGCGCTATTAGTTTGATACGTATAAGTTTTAGTTTTCGCTTGTTCCCAGAAATTGTATAAACATTTCCGTCGCTTTTTGGGGATAGAAGATGAAAAACGAAAACAATTTTGACCCAGTTAATCTTACTGCTCAGTGCTGTCACTCACTTTGCGGACCCTTTTTCTTTCATTCTTTATGCCGTAATGGAAAAACGAAAAATCGCTTTTCTAAAGTACGTATTACAATAAAAACAAATTTAAAAATCTCACGCCACAACATGAACAATAACTACAAATTGCCAGAATAAAACTCATATTTACAATACGGACCGCAAAATATCACATTTGCGTTCCGTTTCACGCGAACCTCATTACAATTCCGAGCATGCGTCGCAGATTATATTACGGCCGCGAATCGGAACGCACAGAGCACGTAATGGCGGGCTGTCAAATGAGTCATTAATTTCATAGTCTGTGACCTGTGACGTCACGTGCTCGCTAAGACGAGGCAACGAGCAAGAGAATCAATTTAGACTTGGAATAGCAGTGTTTCTAGATTAGAGCGTTATTTTTAATAGGCCATTTGCGATTGTTTTCCTTATGAGTGATGGATAGAAGTAAAACAATTGCGGATATTGTTGGAAGATACGGTACATTTTGATTTCACTACATACTCGTAGTATAAAATAAAGTCTCTTTTTTGTCCCTATGTCCCTTTGTACGCTTAAATCTTTCAAACTACGCAACGGATTTTGATGAGATTTTTTTAAATAGGTAGAGTAATTCAAGAGGAAGGTTTATATGTAGGTATAGTACCCGTGCGAAGCCGGGGCGGGTCGCTAGTTAATAATAATTTGATGATAAATTCCTCTTTTGATAGTTTTTTTATTTAATTTTGACTCTGAACTTTATTAATGTATCAATCAGCCTGTCACTATAGGTAGTTAATACATTTGTTTTATATTTCGACTACTTATCTCCGTCAAAACTAAACTTGTTAATTAATTTGTCCCAACTGTTAATAATTAGATAAGCTGCCAACGTGATAATTAAATTCGCCACAACGTTTACAATTTACTAGGTCCAGTAAAACCCTGCCTTAGAACGGCCACCTGACCAAATGTAATTTACAACCTGCCAGCAACGTTGTGACAGGCGTAATTCTATTTCTCTATGGTCTTAAGTCCAGAGACAACAGAGGGACCTCGGATAGGGTTGCTACTTGTGATGTTAAATTATGTCTCACAAAGGAAGGGTTTAATAAGAAAAGTTTACTTTTAGAAAAATATTGTAATAAATAATAGTAAATCGGCACGAACTTCCCCTGTCAGTCTTGTGGCAAAGTTTGCCGCTCTCGCATAGGTATATCTATTTAGCCACCAAAAGCGATGTCTTCAGGGCATTTACACCTGAAATCGTCTGAAATAGACGCAAAGATCAGTAGTAGTAATAGTAAATCGATTGTTGAATCATAAAAATACACAGGTCAAGTGCCAAATAAACAATTCTAAATTTAATTTAATATAGTCTCCAAACGCGTTACATTTCAGATAACGCATAAATTACTGTTTTACTTAATTGATTTCCAAATTTAGGTAGGTAGGTAAATCAGATAAGTATCTTTTTATAACCTACCAAACTGTTTTTAAAGTGGATTTTTTGATAATCTTCATTCCACTATTTTATTTATTCTTCAAGATATTATTGGACAAGAAAGATATAGTTTTATTGATTGGGTTACATCACACATTGATATCAAACACTATAACGATTTGAGTTTTGTCAAAATTCAAAGGTGTTTTAATTCAATAACAATGATTTCATAATTCTGTGATATGTAATTACAAAAATGCTATTTTTAAAATTCATACTACAAACGTAGACGTAGACGACCGAAGCATATCGTTACCCTAACATTACAAGGGTGTATGTTACGATATGTAAGGTATGTCCAAATTTCATGGTGACAAAAGTGCAAACATAGAACTTCATAATACTGCGGCCCGGGTATGTCGTTAAACTACGTCCAAAACCACCGGTGGATGGGCAGCAGCATCCCTGTAATGCGGTGTACTAAACTGCGATCGCCAACCCGCCTGCCAAGCGTGGCGATTATGGCATTTACCCCCTATGACAAGCACACACAAAAAATGGCCCCGAGGTTCCGGCGACTCCCGGTGCTCTGGCTTTGGTAGCGGTCAGGGCACTAGCGGAGTCAGGGGTGCGAAGAATCTCCGGCGAAGATCCGGCTACCACCACCGACAACCTTTGGCCCTGGCAACACTTAACACGCGCACACTGCGGACAGACGAGAGATTGGCTGAGCTCGAGGAAGACCTGAGCGGGTTACGATGGGACGTTATTGGGCTATCGGAAGTCCGAAGAGAGGGTGAGGACACGATAACCCTCAAGTCCGGTAACCTGCTCTATTTCCGGGAGGGCGACCAACAGTCCCAGGGAGGTGTCGGGTTCCTCGTCCACAAGTCCCTCGTGAGCAACGTGGTGAAGATCGAGAGTGTGTCGACTAGGGTGGCGTACCTTATACTCAGAGTATCCAAGCGGTACTCGTTGAAGGTCATACAGGTCTACGCTCCGACTTCTTCACACTCCGACGAAGAGGTAGAAGCTGTGTATGAGGACATATCAAAAGCCATGCACAGTCCTGAAACCTACTTCACCATCGTTATGGGGGACCTTAACGCGAAATTGGGCAAGCGAAACGATGATGAGCTGAGAGTGGGGCAATTTGGGGTTGGGTCTCGTAATCACCGGGGTCACTTACTGGCCAGTTTTATGGAGAAGGAGGGACTCTACATGATGAACTCCTTCTTCAAGAAGCGAGAACACAGGAAGTGGACCTGGATGAGCCCAGATGGTGCAACCAAAAACGAGATTGACTTTATCATGTCGACTAAGAAGCATATATTTAATGATGTCTCTGTGATCAACGCGGTTAAAACCGGAAGCGATCACCGCCTTGTAAGGGGCATATTAAATATAAGCGTCAAGCTAGAGCGATCTCGATTGATAAAGTCTACGCTCCGACCAGCACCGATCCAACTCCAAAACCCCGAGAGCTTCCAGCTCGAACTGCAAAATCGTTTCGATTGCCTACCCAGCGACGTGGATGTGGATGAGTATAACGACGGGTTTGTGGCAGCTGTCTATTCCACTGGGTCAAAGTTCTTTAAGACCCAGCGGAAGAAAGGCAATAAGAGGCTCTCTGATCCAACTCTAGAGCTCATGAAGGAAAGGAGTGAAATGGTTCTACAATCCCCAGAAGATGCCGCATCATATCGCCGGCTCAATAGACAAATCTCCAAGTCGATCACCCGCGACATACGCCAATTTAATACCAACCGTATTAAAGAGGCTATTGACCGGAACAAAGGCTCTAAAGTTTTTGCGAGAGATTTGTCTATTGGTCAGAGCTGGCTTGCGAAGCTGAAGACTGGGGACGGTAGGATCGTTTCATCCAAACCTGAGCTTCTGAGTGAGATAGAGAGCTTTTACGGACAGCTGTACACATCAACACGAAGACCCATCTCCAATTTAGCTAACGACCCACGAGCTAAATTGACTCGACACCATACCGAAGATATACCGGACGTGAGCCTGTACGAGATTAGGATGGCTCTCAAACAACTCAAAAACAATAAGGCACCAGGCGATGACGGAATAACAGCCGAACTCCTGAAGGCGGGTGGGAAACCAGTCCTTAGGGCCCTTCAAAAGCTGTTTAATTCCGCCATCTTTAGAGGCAAAACGCCAAAGGCATGGAACAGAGGTGTGGTGGTGTTGTTCTTCAAAAAGGGTGACAACACCCTGTTAAAGAATTACAGACCCATCGCGCTTCTGAGCCATGTCTATAAGTTGTTTTCGAGAGTCATCACAAACCGTCTCACACGCAGGCTCGACGACTTCCAGCCTCCTGAACAAGCCGGATTCAGAAAAGGCTTCAGCACCGTAGACCACATACACACGCTCCGTCAAGTTATACAAAAGACCGAAGAGTATAACTTGCCCCTCTGCTTAGCGTTTGTGGACTACGAAAAGGCCTTTGATTCGATCGAGACGTGGGCTGTACTACAGTCTCTCCAGCGGTGCCAAGTAGACTACCGGTACATCGAAGTGTTGAAGTGCCTGTACGAAAACGCCAATATGTCAGTTCGCCTCCAGGACCGGAGCTCGAAACCGATTCCATTGCAGCGAGGAGTAAGACAAGGAGATGTTATTTCACCTAAATTGTTCACCGCTGCACTGGAAGATGTTTTCAAGGTTCTGGACTGGAGGGGATTTGGCATTAACATCAATGGCGAGTACATCACTCACCTTCGGTTTGCCGACGATATAGTGGTCATGGCTGAGACCATGGAGGACTTAAGCACTATGCTCGATGATCTCAGTAGAGTTTCTGAAGATGTTGGTCTTAAGATGAACATGGACAAAACGAAGATCATGTCGAACGTCCATGTGATACCAACTCCAGTGAAAGTTAGAAACTCTACACTCGAAGTTGTTGACGAATATGTATACCTGGGACAAACAGTCCAGCTGGGTAAGTCCAACTTCGAGAAGGAGATCAATCGTCGAATCAGACTGGGTTGGGCGGCGTTCGGGAGACTACGCAATATCTTCTCGTCCAATATACCGCAGTGTCTCAAGTCGAAAGTCTTCGACCAGTGTGTGTTGCCAGTGATTACTTACGGATCTGAAACGTGGTCGTTCACTATGGGACTCATTAGGAGGCTCAGAGTCACTCAACGAGCGATGGAGAGGGCAATGCTCGGGATTTCTCTGCGAGATCGCATCAGGAATGACGAGATCCGCAGAAGAACGAAAGTGACTGACGTAGCCCGAAGAATCGCCAGGTTGAAGTGGCAGTGGGCTGGCCATATTGCCCGGAGGACCGATGACCGGTGGGGTCGGCGTGTTCTCGAGTGGCGACCACGCACTGGACGGCGCAGCGTGGGAAGGCCCCCCACAAGATGGAGCGACGACCTTGTAAAGGTTGCGGGTGTCCAATGGATGCGGACAGCTCACAACCGATCTTTGTGGAACTCTCTGGGGGAGGCCTATGTCCAGCAGTGGACGTCAATTGGCTGATGATGATGATGAATACTGCGGCAGCGATATCATTATAACATCACAACAAATGTATCAAAAATACCCACCGAAAACCCCGAACAAACTACCGCCAGCTAATTTACCTAAAACATTAAGTCACAAACAAATCCACACTTAAAACCTACATAATTACCCACATTAAACACACCTTACGCCAGACCCGACACGGTTGGCAGCCCTCGGCGTGATTAATTCCGGCGTGCAACTGACCCAGTTGGCCGCCATCTTTGTTTTGGCCCGCCTGATTTCCGGTTGTCAAAAGTTAAGGGTTGTTTTGACAGGTGTCTATGACGCCAATTTGAAAGTACTTAGGTCCTTTGAAGTGTTGGTAAAAAGAGTATTTTTATACTCGAGAATAGGGCTTGCATTCCGGAATTTCGAAATATCGGAATTTCGGACCGATTTTGCTGTTTATACAGTTCCGGATCCGGAATTGACACAGCTAATATCGGAATTCCGGAATTTAAAAAAAGTGATTTTATTATATGGATAAACATAAAATATCAAGACGGTTATGATAATCAGGTACAGAATACAGGATACAAAGCCACCACAATATATATCGATAAGTAGTTCTAACCACAAATTGTGTTATGTTTTATTTTCTGTAAAATAAACTGTGTTTACTAAATACTAGGTACTACTAAACCACGAAAACTGGCCAAGGTAAACAACGATCCTGTACCAGATTTTAATGATCAATTGGATTGCAATTATTTACCGTTATTTTTCTTTTAGCCCTTCGATAATTATACGCATTACTATTTATATATGTCGAAGAATCTTAAACTTTGACTTAAGTCTCCACTTGGTCTAATATCAAGTAGCATTCCAAAAAAGTAAAATTTTGGTATCTGTAATTAAAGTTTACAGGTACGTAACTGATTGTTGCCAAGATTGTAACATATGTAAAATGACTAATGTTTCTAATTTAAATTACCATACCTATAAGTACTAATACTAAGCATTTCGTATAAGAACTTAACCTTAATTTATTAATGGACAATACAATGTGCCCGTGAGGTAAAAGAAATAGAATTAACAGCGGATTTATGACTAGATTTGAAGTTAAAAATTTACTATAAAGTTTACGGGATGAAGTAAGAGAAAATGTCTTTTTTTTAAACCGTTTTAGACCGTTACGCATTTTAGGTAACGATTTTATCGCTATGTTGCCTTCAACAACTCTCTTCTTCTTCTAACACTCTCGTTAGTAATTCCGTGCTTACCTCCCTTGATGCACAATGTACAATCATCATCATCATCATCATCAGCCAATTGACGTCCACTGCTGGACATAGGCCTCCCCCAGAGAGTTCCACAAAGATCAGTCGAGAGCTGTCCGCATCCATTGGAACCTTTACCAGGTCGTCGCTCCATCTTGTGGGGGCCCTTCCCACGCTGCGCCGTCCAGTGCGTGGTCGACACTCGAGAATACACCGACCCCACCGGTCATCGGTCCTCCGGGCAATATGGCCAGCCCACTGCCACTTCAACCTGGCGATTCTTCGGGCTATGTCAGTCACTTTCGTTCTTCTGCGGATCTCGTCATTCCTGATGCGATCTCGCAGAGAAACCCCGAGCATTGCCCTCTTCATCGCTCGTTGAGTGACTCTGAGCCTCCTAATGAGTCCCATAGTGAACGACCACGTTTCAGATCCAAAATGTAATTTCAATGTACAATAATTACCTAAAACTTTGAAATGCAGTTTGCGATAGTTTCATCAATAAAATTATTTTTTATGTAGCGCAGCATTCGAAACACACAAAAAAACTTGCTTCTTTTAGCCTCAGGAATATGATGTTAAATTGTTTCCCTTTCCTCATGGGTGTCTTGTATACAAATCACATAGCAATTTTACGTTTTATTTAAATATGACCTAGATTTACAAAATTTTCGTTAATTCCGGAACTAGTTTCGGAATTCCGGAATTGAAGTGTAATATCGGAAATCAGTTCCGGAACTGGAAATGGTCCGATATTGCAAGCCCTACTCGAGAAGAGCTCTTACTGAATCAATAATACGAATTTAAACTTTCGCCATTTTAATATATATTTTTATAGTGAAACAGGACTTGGTTTGAAAACAAACTGCCACGTTTTCAAGTACAGAATGGTGTCCCGGATAATAAATAAATATAAGTTCTACGTACTAAAATGATAATATCACTTAAATGTGCATGCAGACCAAAAGAGCATTCGCTGTTCTATCCCCCACTCTACGAAATCAACGAATCACGTTTCGTGTAACGATCGAATTTTGTAGAGTAGAGGGTTAGAACAGCGAATGCTCTTTTGGTCTGAATGCACTTTAACGCGCTTATTTTTATAGATATATTATAGAACGGTAAAAGGTTTCATTAGGATTTCGTACTTTTATTACTACTTTTCACAAATTAGACAAGAAAACTTGTACCTACAATATTAACTCGCGACAAAATTAGCTAAAACATTTTCAACAAAAAAGATCTTACAAACTTACAAAGTGATCGCACAATTTTTCGAAGAAATTAACTTCATTGTTATAATGAAATTGCTCTGCTCACAAATTAGATTGTCAAATTTTCTTTCTCATTGATTTTTAGTGTAAGTATCGTTCATGGCTTGCGAATGGTACTTAAAAGTAAATTATCTCGTATCTTTAAGTTCTTCGTCTTCGAACACGCAATATTTGAACATTATACGCGTAAAGGGTTTTAAGTAGTGATGAGCCGCCTGGGGGTTAGGCCGACTAGCCGACAAATCGGCTTTCAAACGGCCGACTATTAGTCGGCCATGCCGATCTTAGGTTGTATCTAACTTCAGGTACACTCGGAGACTTTCGGTTCACCTCGCCTGACGCGCCTGATTGTGATTACGGTTTTTATTTTATTTTAATTCGATTTTGTAAAGCATTGAACAATAAACAATGTAAAACCAAAATAAAAATATTATTGTTAACTTTGACTTCGGTGCTCATGCTAAGTTCTAGTATTCAACTCGCCTATTTATTTATAGGTATGACTGCCGACTTATCGGCGTTTTTAGCTGACTAGTCGCCGACCAATCGGTGTCTACAAAAGACGCCGTCGGCTTTCCCGGCTACTCGGTACATCTCTAGTTTTAAGCTAAAATGGACATTTTGTCGGTTGACAACTAAAACCCACTAAGTAACAAATATCTACTTGAAATAAAGCTCGTATATGTTCTGATTCAATACCGTATACAATGTGTTACCATGACCCAAGCTTTTACGACAAATGCCATTACGCATACGCATTACTGGAAATCGTTTTCAAGTATTAAGAGTTGACAAATATTTAATTTAACTGTAGAACCAATTTTATTTCCTTTGAACGATCAATGTACCGCGTGTGCTGCTTAGTTGTCAAATGCTACGAGTGGCTGCAGACTGTCTATGTCAAGCGCTAATTAACGATTAATTTTGAAGTACATTGCTTTTCACTAAACTTTTCTTAAAAAATAATTAAGTTTAACCCTTTAGGTGTCAGAAATGCGCAAAATTGGACTCTTACCACTTTGACACAATGTTGAAACATGATGGGAAATATATTCCCTCTGCCTTATAAACATACCTGGGATAACTGGGGGCAAGTTATAGGGATTTGATATCGATTAAAAAGATGTCGATATAATTATAATAAAATATGTGCTTATTGAACATTATCGATTACAGTACAGAGGTTCGATGTCATATCTGATATCGGGCCTCTTGTATGCAGATGTCATTTTAATCAAAATTACAATTTAAATATTGATATTTTAATATTAATTGTATATTTTGAAAACTAATTTAAAATAAACGCGTAACTACCCGTTTAAACTTATTTTTTATTTTAATTGAAGAGTAAGTAACTAATATTTATTTATGTCGAATAACATTTGATGTTGTCATTTACAATAACATCGATATATTTTTAGACGATAAAATATTTTGCTACATCACTTTCGTATAAATGCCCCGAGTTATCCCAGGTATGCTTATAAAGTTCATTCTTAGAAATCTGCAACTATAAGTAGTCATTCTTAATCGGCCTAAAAATGAAAGAACGTGGATCTGCAGACGAAAAATGCTAAGCTAGAGATATTAGTAAAATGAGAAAGCGTCTGTTTCAAGCATTTGGGTCGGAGCCAGAACAGATTAAAATAAGTACATAAGTAAGTGTACTACGAAACGGGTTTATAAATACGAATCCTATGATATAGTCACGTAAAAGCACGAAGCTGACATATATATTTTTAAATACTGTATATAATGCTAACGATATGTTTTTTAATGTCTTGGGACATCTTACATTAATCGACCTAGTCCTACGGTAAGCTCAATAAAATTAAGGCTTGAGATGCAGATACTACGCGACGATTCAATACCTATTAACACGCCTTCAGACCTAAACAAATTATAAAAGAAAAACGAAATACTTCTTAAATCTATATTCATTCTTCTAATTTCCGCCAATACTGCGTAACGAACCTCATAATCATTCGCCCGTTATTTTTATCCCTAGACATTAACTTTCATAGCAATATTATCCTTTATTCTGCGCATTTACTTAGCCAGACCCTTTCTTATTGTGCTAAAGAAATTACCAACACTTGGGAATATCTTCATTTTCACGCATACCACTTTTACGCTTCAAATATAAAACTAAATTGAAACAAATAAGTGCTCAGTTTATTCTACGGGTTAAGTCGTAAAAATATTTTTGGTTTGTAATCTCTCTTCTAACTGTTTTTATTGCTACGAGTATATTAGACCTTTTTTCTAAGGTTTTTTTTTTATGTTATTGGCCTTTATTTTAAAATCTGTACAATTTATATACATAAATAAAATCGGACTAACCTAACCTACGTCTAAGATTGGCCCTTATGGAATTGTACCGAGGATGCTGGCGGCATTTTGGACAAAAAATTGTTTTTTATTTGTTTGTGATATTTTGAATTTGTTTATAAATAATAATAATAAAGCTTTATTCCATTCCTTACAGTTTTGATACAGCAGTAAAAGAAGAATAATAGATAACAGTAAAAGAATTTGTTTATACATGACCAGTAATAGGTTGTAGAGAAATACTTTTTTTAAGTGTTTTACAATTATTATTTTTTTGTTAAACATTTTTCTGAAACCGTTTTCTCATTTTCTCTAACGTCAATCAATGAGTATGTCAAGATAAAAACTCATAGTGAAAGAATTTTAATTGTGTAGGCATTTTTCAGTAAGTTGTGATTAAAATAGTTTTTTGAAAAATATGTATCTCTGAAACTAAGCCGAATCCAGAAAAGTTAATATGACATTATTGTCTCAAAATGTGGTCAGGAGTTCAGGAGTACACCCTTCAAGTTTTTCGGGTTACTCATTATTCAAAGCCCGGACGATGGGAGCAAGAATTAACTTTTCACTAGTGCTTAATGAAATATCGACTATTCTATCGACATCCATATAAACGATTTTTTAATTTGAAATTAATAGATTACCTATGCTAATTATGTTTCCCTAGTAGTTCCACTTCTTTTCCAGATATCAAAAAATATATAAGATTTTTAATATGAATTCACCAATTTTTTTAGTCAACACATTCTGACATTTTTTGTGAATAATTTCGCCTCCAGGATCTAAAAGTAATCTTAACAAGTGCACTTTGAAATTCTGAACGACGTTCAAGTCAAGCTGCTTTTTAGACTTTTATTTCGGTTTTGTAACTGTCCTATGGTACTAGGTATTATTGACATATTATTGTTTATCAATTTTAGATCGCATCTGATTACGTACGGTTGCGTAAATTACTGTTGATCAATACATTTCTAATTCATAAAATGTTGGTATGGATGTCGATAGAATAGTCGATATTTAACTAAGCACTAGTGACAAACGTATTTTTGCTCCCGTGACTCCCGTCATCCGGGGTTTGCTCATTATACACCCTGTATATCGAGATTATCAAGATACGCGCTTGCAAAACTACGAAATCCTCGACAGAACCACCTTGTTAAGTCAAGTGACTCAAAGACAAGTGAAGACAGTTGAGTTAGGAAAGTGAAGCACTCTTACCGAAGCACATTTCGCTACTGATACCCAAAAACACACCTTATAAAAACAACTGAAGGTTTCATTTAGCAACCGCGAAACATGATCGGCATGTTGCTTTCCTTTCACACTTACGTAGGAATATGCAAGTGTAAAAGAGGTAGCATTTCAAATATAGTTCTTGGTGGGCTCTTTGATGGGGAAATAAGCCCTCGCGTAGTCAGGTGACGTTTTTCGGCTTATTAGATTTGGTAAGGGTTTTTTATTTTTATTTCATGTGTAACTTACTATTCAAAAGAGTGTGTTGCTATTCCAATCTGGATAAAGAATCCTTTGACTTTGATATAACAGCATTTCTTTCTTATGAGTTATAACTGATGGCCTTCGCGCGCATTTTTTTGACTGAGTTTGCGACCACGGGTGCAAAAAAATTTCTATAAAAATATTTTTTTTTGTAATAAATTCTTTAATGCATGTTATTTTAATAAGATGTATTATTATACTGTTTTTAAAAAATAAGTCCTCCTGAGTTTCTTACTGGTTCTTCTCAGGAACGGTGTAGGATTTGAACCAGTAGTAGATTTTTTTTTCTCTCTCTTGATAATGTCAGAAGATTCGAAAATGCTTATTAAAAAGCTTACTTGAATAAATAATAGTTTGACTTTGACTTAGGCTTAACGTTACAATCGAAACATCAGGATAATTAGTACATAATTATAAGTGTTCCGCACTTTTCATCACACTTGCTGTCTAAGCGCGCCTTTGCTTGCGCGCGTAGCGGGAGTAATAGAAAAGTGAAATTCCCTAGGGAGTAATAGAAATGTCAGTACGTCATTTAATTTATCTTATCTTAAAACTTATTTTTTGGTTAGCAAGTGTGATGAAAATCATTGTATTCATCACGGTCGGTAAGTGGAATACTAACTTGAGTCATAAAAGCGTCGTCGTCGGGCTTCTAACACTCTCGTTAGTAATTCCGTACTTACCTCCCTTGATGCACAATGTATGTACTATTATTATTGGCACATTGTTCGAATTAATTACGACACCCACGGGAAGAGTTGGGGTGGTGACAAACGTTTTCTTACAGCCGTCACCACGCGACACCCCGGCGGCGGTTAGACAGAGTAGGTAAAAATGCAAAACTTAAGAAAGTCACCTGTTGTAAATGTGAGTGACATATTCGAATAGGCGTTAATTTTATTTGTGTTACTAATTTTATTTGAAACATGGCATGTGGTCTCTATTCGAACACGTCACACACACATACAACAGGTGACAGCATCCACTGAAAACTCTGAACGGGGTGATTTAGGAGACTATACTGAACAACTTATACTATGGGGTTATTTACGAAATCTAAAAAAAATTGTCTTTTTTATACATTTTGACCGATCGATATCATTTTGTATGAAAGAGCCAAATTTTTTTTGGAGATTCTGGGCTACCTCCATAGTAAAACTTACATAGATAGATAGATAAACACTTTATTCATTCCCACAACATACATGGTGATTATAAATTACAAAAAGTGATTTGGCATGCAGCTTAAAATTAAATAAATAAAACTTGTTCAGTATAACCTACCAAACCACCCCGTTCAAGGTTTTCAGTGGCTGGTGTAATTCCCTATACACATGCAGAATCCAATAAGCTACTATAGTCTGTGCATTACATGGTGTGCACACGGCTTTACCCGTTTTCACGGCTGGCCACCCAGGCCAGGCTCTGTGAAATTGTACGCGAGCACGTGAGCATTGGACAGTTTTCTATAATAACTTCTAGAAATAATATCCATATTGTAAACAGGTTAATATTTAGTAGAATACCCTCAGGCGTGGAAAAGCCTGACTCGATCAATTTGAATTATATGGCACACCTAGATCAAAACAATATTAACTCCAAATATGTATATACATTACGAAAATTTTATCTCAGATGTTCAATATATTAATACTATTAATATATTGAACTTGACTTCAGTTACAGTGGTATAAAAAACAAGTAACGTATAAAAATAAAGTCAGGTGTCAAGTCAAATTTTTTCATTGTCAAATTTTGTAAACAACATTTATTATTTATTTTTACACATTTCTTTCTTTTATATTGTCCAAATTAACAGTGAAGTGATAATTTATTATACATATAAAACAAAATCACGTTGGTACGCAACCACAAATTGAACAGCATGGACTCTCAAAGTGACCCCCCTCCCGACGATTCTGTGCAATGTCCCCATTGCCCTAGAATACTTAAGAAAAGGGGATTACTACGACATATCCGATCCGCCCACTTCGTCGATCCACCATCTTCTTCAACAACAGTCCAGGACATACAAAAATCGATACTAGAAAATGCATTTGGGGCTCCATATCTTAACGGAAAAGGATTAAGGACAGACATATGGCACAAACGCTGGAACAAAGTGTGTAGCCTGCACGGCAAACATTATGACCTCCCCTTAAATATTGTAAGTAGAAGATTCATTCATAAACTTGCCGATGAAATACAGTTACTTACAAAATCAGACTATCCCTCAGAACGCCTCCTCATCTTTGTTGCTGTCATGTTACAACGAGACAGAAATATCAAAAAAGCAAAAGATATCACCAGGCTGATAGAACGACGCCAACGATTATGGGATGACGAAGAATTTGATATACTTATAACTGAAGCCACCAAAGCCGACTATTCACTTCGGAATTTCCATAATCGGAAAAATGTCAATAAAGATGACGACGCTACGAAGATTTTCACGCGTCTTGTTCTTAGGGGCAAAACTCGCGAAGCCCTCAACTGGCTTCTGACGAAAGATAACAACAAAATTCTCAAACCTGAAGACGAAATTGACGAATCTGGTAGAACTGTCATGGACGCCTTGCTTGAAAAACATCCCCACGCAGTTAACCCCGACCCCAACCTTTTTACAACTCCAAATGGCCCCTCGGATTTGCCCCCACTTTTGGAAGTAGACATTACATGCGAACATGTAGAGTTAGTCGCCAGAAAATTACATGGTGGAGGCGGCCCGACCGGCAGCGCAGCCGAAAATTGGAAAGACTACCTATTACGATTCGGTGAGGCAAGCCAGCATTTGAGGACTTCGATAGCTCAATTAACTATGAAACTAAACAATAGTTTTGTGCCATGGAACCAAATACAAGCTCTAATGGCAAGCCGACTTGTGGCCCTAGACAAATCCCCTGAGGTTAGACCAATTGGCATTGGCGAATGCCTACGCAGGATCCTCTCAAAATGTATGATCTTGGCCTCCGGCTCTGAAGTTACTGAAGCTTGTGCACAATCGCAACTTTGTAGTGGATTAAGTTGTGGTATTGAAGGAGCCATACATGCTATGAATAACCTTTTTGAAAAAGAATGTCTGCCCGGCTCTCAATGGGGTATGCTGCTTGTTGATGCTAACAACGCCTTTAATTCCGTAAACCGACAACTCGCTCTTTGGCAAGCTAGAATACACTGGCCCCACTGCGCCCGTTTCTTATACAATACTTACAATGGACATGCAGAACTTATAATCCGCGACTCAAATATGAAACTGTTCAGCGAAGAAGGAGTAACTCAAGGTGACCCACTTGCCATGCCCTTGTATGCCCTCGCAACACTCCCCATAATAAACCAACTTAAATCACAACCATCAATTGTCCAGTGTTGGTATGCGGATGACTCCTCTGCTCAAGAAACCTTTAAAAATTTAAGACAATGGTGGGATAAAATTTGCCAATTAGGCCCCGCATACGGCTACTTCCCTCAAGACAGAAAGTCTTACCTAATCGTAAATGAGAATGACAAACAATCCGCGCAGCAGATATTCAAAGGAGTTAACATTACCATAACAACCGGCACACGCTTCCTCGGTAGCTACATTGGCGAAGGTAAAGAAAACTTTGTCAACAATAAAATCGAAAACTGGACTTCTATAATAGAAAAGCTCTCTGAAATTTGCAAAGACTCGCCACAAGCTGCCTATACTGTTCTCACTAAAGCCGCCCAATTCAAATGGACTTTTCTACTAAGAGTATTAGAAAATGCTAATCTATCCTTTGATTGTTTAACAAATATTTTACACACCAGTTTTCTACCAAACCTACTAGGCGGTGAGATAACTTCACTAGACGCGGACTTATTTTCTTTACCTGTACACAAAGGCGGTCTAGCCATCCCCGCACTTTCTAAAATGACAAACTTAAATTATGAAACCTCCAAAAATGGCTGTTCAATCCTCTCATCCGCCTTAATTGAAAATAATGAACTGGACCTCACTCAACATCACATGTCCCTCGCACATGAACAAGAAAGGAATGCCGGAAAATTAAAAATTCTCAAGATGATGTAACTTTGGACTCTATTTTAAACAAACTTTCTCCTAACAAAAAACGAGCAGTCGAACGTTCAATTTTCACGAAAACTAAAACTAAATCGTCTACTTGGCTCTCGGTTAACCCTACAAGAAAAGACCACTTTGACCTATCCCCAATGGAATTCAGAGATGCATTGGCACTAAGATACCACAGAACACCTATTTCCATGCCTAAATCATGTGACGGCTGCGGCAATGATGTTTTTGACGTGGACCACGCTCTCTGCTGTAAAACTGGCGGATTAATTACGCGCCGTCACAACGAAATCCGGGACCTATTTTGTGAGCTATGTCAGCACGCCTGGGGGAATGTAGTCAAAGAACCCCTCATCACGGAAGGTGACTGCGGACTTCGGGGAGACCTTTGCTGCCGTGGCGTTTGGGATGCACAGAGGGAGGCGTTATTTGATATCCGTGTCGTAGACACTGACGCTCCCTCTTACATCTCACGTCCGGTAGCAGCCGTACTTAAATCCGCCGAAGAGGAAAAGAAACGAAAATATTTGAACTCTTGTGAAAAACGGCATGCGACATTTACTCCCCTTGTAGCATCCGTGGATGGGATATTTGCACCTCAGATGTCCGCTTTCGTGAAACATCTCGGCGAAGCAATCGCTGATCGTTGGGACAGATCCCTCAGCGTAGTAATGGGCTGGCTTAGATCGAAAATTATAATTTCCATACTCCGTGCTACAAGCATGTGTATTCGGGGTACGCGCCACAAATTTAACTCCTTCAAAAACTTCTTTGGCCTAAAAGATGGCGCAGCCCTACCCAATCTTTCCTCTACCTGACTAGAGTACCTAATATCTCCATCAGTGCTTGCGTGATAATAATTAATATTTATCCTTTGTTACTATATTTTTGTTAATAAATGATTTTCCCCCCATAAAAAAATATTAATACTATTAATAGCAAATTCTAAATTAGTTTTCTTGAATCCTTTTACATACGTGGCAGCCAATAGTCAATTTTATTATGGACATAACAAACAACTATAAATTTCAAAAATAACTGATCAATAACAGACCCTAGACACATCGTCAGATCCCAACCGAAAATGAATAACCTTCTAAATATCAGACTTTTGTCTATGAGTAATTTAAGTTTACTTGGATCTCTTTATAACTGTATCTGTCTGTATAATATTTATTAAGGTTTCAGTATAATTAATTTAAATCAGATAAAATAAAGCCGTTCTATGAGGTCAAACGTCATTGAAAATTAAACCTTAATTTCGGCGAAAGCGTATATTATAAAATTTATCTAATAGTCAACATCTACTCCACGCTAATATTATCTCATAGTTATAAACATTTATGCGTAGGTAATTGAAAGTCAGATAGGCACTGTAAATTTAACAAGGTGCCTCTACATTACGACCTAACCTAACAGCTATCATCCCTTTACCCTCAGGGTATTATTCAAATTAGAATACAACTTGAGTGGGCGAATTATAAATAATAAGGTACCTTGACCTTTCTTGCAAAGTTACTGTATTTAATCTAGGGAATGCAACCCGGGTACCCGAAAACCCGGGTACCCGGGTACCCGACAATAAATAGGGTCGGGTAAAACCCGGGTTTTCATCTCATACCCGGGTTTTACCCGAAATAAAAAAATATATTGAAAAATGTAAAAGTTAAGTAAAATTTGAAAAATAATGTTACGACCGAAACCCTAACATAAGAGTTAAAACGTTATGGCACTTATAACTATTTCTATTGTCATCTAGCCCTCACTTATTTTACACTTAAATCGCGAAACTTTATATTTTCAAATTCATATCGAACGGGTGAGACATTTCATTTCAACCCTTTTGTTGTCGTCGCTGCCCGCCGCTCAGGTAGGTAGCGATAAGAAGATAAACAACAATGACAATGCACATGTTACTAGTTCTACGCTCTTTACTCCTCAGCCCATTGTGGCATTAGTTTGTAAATAATTTACATTTGCACCAGTAGTCAGTGAGGTTGAGACAGACGACGCGAAGACACATTTCCTATATGGTGTAACTTCATTTGTAAACGCCAACTGAAAACAATGCCGAAGGCGTCGGATATTGTCCGGAGTTGTTCGTGCAGTTTGTTTTTAATATGATTTTGAAATTAAATTTTCAATGTTTCAAACGTGAGTTGACATCATCATCTCATAAGACGTCATAAGACGTTCAATGTTGAACATCAGTCTCCCCTGCTGCATCCAGATTCGAGACACCCGCCCTGCAACCTTCATACCGTCGCATCGCATGTCCATCTTGTGAGTGGATATCCTACGCTGCAAAACTGTAGTCTGCTTACGAGCACTTTTCGACCCCATCGGCTCCTGCTCTCCTGTGGCCAATGTGGCCTGCCTATTGCTATTTCAGCATAATCTGGATGGCTATGTCGGTGACTTTAGTGCGTCTCCAGGTCTCCTAATTACAGATTCGATTACGCAGAGAAACTCCGAACGAGGGACTTTGAGTTTTGAGATGTATCAGAGAGTGAGTGACCCACGTTTCAGCACCGTGGTCATCACTGGTAACCAACATTGATTCAACGTCGACATACCGATAGTCATCACTAATGACCGAAGCAGCGCCCACGTCTCCACCGAATTGAAGGCTTTTTCATCGTCCACAAACACTTAGTGGCAAATTATACTCTTCTATCTTTTGCATGATTTGCCGCAGCGTAAGGACACATCCATATCTCCGTCTATGGCTCTATAGATACTATACAGGGTGTTTTTTTTTCGACCGTTCAAATTCTACGTAGTGAATGTGTAGGTCATACTGACCAACTTTTACTATGGGGACAAAGTCGAAATCGTGAAAAAAAAATCTGCTGTTTCATACATTTCGGCCGGCGTAATGCCGCCAATTTGTATGAAACAGCTGATTTTTTTTCGCGATTTCGACTTTGTCCCCATAGTAAAAGTTGGTGAGAATGACCTACACATTCACTACGTAGAATTTGAACGGTCGAAAAAAAAACACCCTGTATATGGTCCCTTCAAAATCCATTATATTCGGGAGGCTAGAAGTCATCAAGTATGCGTTCTAAACGGTTCGTGATGATCCTTGAAAACAGTTTATAATCATGACTAACCTTCTTCAAAAGGCTGTTATCACCTTTTTTTGAAGAACAGCACCAGATCGCCTTTTTTCCATGACTTTCATGCTTTAGGCGTTTTGCCATCGAACAAATTAACAAGCTTCTAGAGGACTTTAAATACCATCGGTCCACCCGCTCTCAGAAGCTCCCTGATTCCGTCGTACCTTCCAATAAAAGGCTAACAATTTACCACCCAGGGCGGTTTATTTCACTAGGGATATTAAATTATTTGATTTGAGAGGAAAATAAAACTTTTGACACGCCGATTTCACGTCGGTCAAAATCATCGGTGGCAGCGGCGTGGAAAAATCATCGGCGGTGGCGCACATGTCTATTACGGACTGATCTTTTTTATTTAATATTGTAATTAACTGAGATTTTTTATGTACAAGTTGTGAAAATGTAAATTCTGTTAATCAAAAGAGCATTTCATTAATAATTACCTTTTAAAACACAGAAATCAATACTTTATGCTATTTTGGTCGAAGACCGGGTACTACCCGGGTACCCGGGTATTAAAACGCAAAGTCGGGTAATACCCGGGTACCAAAAATGGCCGGGTATTGCATTCCCTAATTTAATCATACTTAAATTATATTTGGGTGATATTATATAGGCACGTTTGATGTCGAGTTGCGGAATAAATTGGCCAGAATACAACAACAACATATTTGGGTGAATCAACTTTTTTCTGTCTGTTATTGCCATGGTTACGGTCACCTGAGTCATGCTGGTTTTATGCAAAATTAAGCTACTTTGACTATGTAAACGTCCATTTTTCTAGTGTTAAATAAGCCCTTTCCTTAATGGGCCACCTACAAATATGGAATAAACGCAAGTTTGCATAATTTCAGTGAGTCTATATTAATTCGCATAATTTATTACGCATACTTCAAATTGGCATAGCGTTGTTAAGCATACAATTTAAGTGGCATATGCATAATTTTGCATAAACGATTACGCATAATGTATTTACGTATAACGTAAACTATCATAACGATGATTTGGAATAATTAGGACGAGCATAATACTAATTGGTATACTTAATGAAAGGTATAAAATATAATAGATAAAATAATAATGACTGATCATAGATTGCGTAGCGAAACCGAAACTATATACCTAATATTTTTGCCAAGTTACTGTTGATTAGTACGTATTAATAATATTATTATATACCTACTTTATATTGCTTCCAATTTAAAACTAGTTTAGACTTTTTTTTACTTGTGCGTTTTGCGTAGGTATAACAGTTAATGTTTAGGTCTAGAGCTCTTGACATATTTTATTTATATTTTTATAGTAAATATTGATAAATTTAATTATTACACACATTTATACCCTAGCAATTTATAATGTTCATAAATACGGCGTGTATATTTTATACGGGATACAGTTATCGTTTTGTGATCGTAGAAATCATGGCATACGTAAATAGGTTCCCTAGATCCTATTTTAAGCATCATTAAAATATACGCCCGTATCAAATAGGTACACACTCTGTACGTGCGCCTCATGCGCCAAACAAGATGTGATTTCATTACTAATAAAATTGATTGTTAAATACCTAATGTTTTATTTAATTGATTGTATCTGACGTGTTCATTAGGATGTGTAGGAGATATCGACGAAAGCTAGGCGTCAACTTCGCTTCGTCGCTCCTGCTTATTAGTCTTTTGAACTTAACCTTACTGTCTTGGTTTTACCCTGATCTGCCTCATTCGCTTGATTTCTAAGTTTATGCTAATCCATATTAGGATGAATAAAGTTATATTTAATAATGTTATGCATATTTCAATTATGCGTAATCAGTAATATGCGTATTAAGCATTATGGAATTTTATTATTTTGCCTATTCAATATTATGCTTAATTATTTATGCCAAATCCGTTATGCGAATTCATATTAGGACTATTAATAATAGGCATATTAAAGGGGACCCAATTTCAGTAGCATAATTTTTCATAAAACCAGCGTGAATCAGGTGACCGTATAATAACATACAAAAAAAAGTTAATTCACCAATTTAACGCTGGTTTTTCACGTGTTTCAAGTCGAAGAAAATCGGGATTAAGTATTTATTCGATAGCCGGGTGGACGATCCTTTTTCTTATAACGTTTTATTACATTGTGCATCTAGGGAGGTAAGTACGTTATTACTAACGAGGGGTCTGTAAGAAGCCCGACGCCGCAGATTTGTAATCCAATACGACTAGCTTGAAGAATTTTCTGAAAATGGTCATAATATACGGTCGGCTTCAAAAATATATTACCCATTTTGATCCTTGTATCATGGACATACGATCTGAAATGAATACATATTTTACCAGCTCAATAAAACTAGGCCATAGACATAATACCATAATATAAGTGAATAATTCTTGATCCCTGAACCGATTGCCCAATTGGCTGAACCCACTGACCTCTGGCATTACGGCCCCTTGCCTCATACAATATGTAGGTGCAGCCAATAGCCAACGTCTTCATTACTTCGAATTCTAATATTTATAGGCGTTATTCTTTAATTTCTTATCATACGAACTGCGGGAAATTTTAATATTTATTAAAGTCATCATCATCATCAGCCTATGATAGTCCACTGCTGGACGTAGGCCTCTCCTATTAACTATGTATATAGACGCATTAGGAGGTAAATGTCCATAATCGCCACGCTTGGCAAGCGGATTGGCAATCGCAGTAATGTGTCCACTATGATGACGCTGCTGCCCATCATCAATCTTTTATCAAATAATGGTCAGTGACACTTCAATCCCTTAATCGACTCTTACGACACCCGCAGGAGGAGTTGGGGTGGTGACAAATGTATTCTTACTGCCGTCACCACACGGCCGACATATTTGTTTGTTCACTGTAAATTCGTTTTATTTAGTGAAGTCACAGAATCGGTGAAAACCAAACCAGACGGCATGGTAAAAAGAACAAAGGACAACGATAACAATGGGAAGAGCTATGACAGTCAAAAATTTTGAATGACATTATCAAAGCCGCTCCTCAAAAACGCCTCTGTATGGCGGGATGAACTTTTTATTTATTGACGAAAACAACCCGTTGTTTTGTATTAACTTTTGCGTAGGTAGTAAATAGGTTACCGATAAGGATAGTTGAAGGATGTGGGTAACTCCTCCTGCGGGTGTCGTAAGAGTCGACTGAGGGATTGTCAAAACTAGCAACAATAATTTGCAAGTGTAAACTCAGCTATGGAAAACAAATTCATACCTTATTCTGTTAAAAGGTGGTTTTTCCTTCTATAATTGGAATTGACTAGACAAGTAGACATGTTCGTTCCGTGGACCCTTCATTTGCGAACTTTGGTGTTCGTGGTAGCAGGCGTTACGCTAAATAACAAAGATGAGTGACAAACACAGATGCTCTCACCAGGACTCGAATTCAGGACGTGAGGTTCGGAGGTATGCAATAAAATGCTTCATCATCATCATCATCATCTCAGCCATAAGACGTCCAGTGCTGAACATAGGCCTCCCCTCTGGACCTCCACATGTACCGGTTAGATGCGACCTGCATTCAGCGTGTCCCGACGACCTTCATAAGGTCGTCTGTCCATCTTGTGGGTGGACGTCCCACGCTGCGTTTGCCTAGCCGTGGTCTCCACTCGAGCACTTGTGTGTGTCCAGTCACGGTGTGTTACCAGTGATGAGTGATGACTTACGGCGCCGAAACGTGGTCCTTCACCATCGGCTTCATCTCTAAACTCAGAGTCGCTCAAAGAGCTATGGAGAGGGCTATGCTCGGAGTTTCTCTGCGTGATCGAATCAGAAATGAGGAGATCCGTAGGCGAACTAAAGTTACTGACATAAAATGCTTGCGGGGCAATTATTTTCGTGTTTGGTATAATTACAGGAAGCCCGTATTTATAGCAATTGACGCGGTGCGGTCAACGAACTACTTCGCTAATAGTGTAGATTTGACTGCTGAGGCAACACGACCTTGTATACAAATGCGCGTAGTTATACAAGGTTACCATGAAGAAAGGGGAAAAAACATCATATTCCTGTATGCTTAGCATATGATTAGCCCGACAGTATCTCGCCGCGAGATAGTCTATGCGTCCCTCTTTTGTTAATATAGCTAGTGAAGGAAGGGAGATCTATCTCGCGGCGACATACTGTCGCACCAAACATGTGCTAAGCCTACTGTTTATCAAAAGCTTGTAACTTGTAATACAAGTAGAAGTCTCTTTTTATCGCCATAAATTCAATAAGAACTTCCGCTTGTATTGCAAGCTTTTTTTTTAAAACACTCACATATTGGACTAAGGTAAATAGGGTTCAAACTCTTCCAATTAGTCTCCTTTACCACCTCCAGAAATTCCTACATCGTTATCCCAAACACCCTGTATATAAGTATGCAGCACATACGAAGGGCATGATGATGGGCAGCAGAGTCATCATAGTGGGCACATTCCTGCGATCGCCAATCCGCTTACCCAGCGTGTCAATTATGGGCATTTACCTCCTAATACGTTTATAGGCATAGTTTACGTCCAGCAGTGAACTATCATAGGTTGATGATGATGATGACATACGAAGGAATAATTATTTATTATGCTTCGAACAATGGAAATATGGAGTTACGGTGACCCGATGACACACAAACAAGAAAATTGAATCAATTACATTTAACTCGTGTCACGTAACTAACGAGAACGATATGATGGGAACACCAACAATGTGTATGTATATTATAGTCTGCCTAGCTTAGCGTTGAAAATATCAGAAAAAATCAAATATTGTTTCGGAAATGTAGGAAAATTTAGTTTTTTCCCGTTTTTTCGGGTTTTTACAGAAATAATCAATGTCTCTTTGGCATCTATTGCAAAGTGTTTTTCATCGATGACATCAAGTTCTCCTGGTATAAGTGAAAATTAGACCTAATTTACATTGGTTCAGAGTTGAAAATTAAAGAGGAATCTTTCATTGCTATTATCCGAAAAAAACCGGGAAAAACGAGTTGTTTGTAAAGAAACGGGATTTAATCCGGAAATTTTCAACGCTAGTCTAGCCAGCTTGTAAGTAAAAAAAGGCGGCAAATTCAAATTGTCTATGGACAACCAACTCTTCTCGTTCCCACCATTTTTTTTTAAATTATGCCGCCTTTTTTCTAATCAACTCTCTAACTGACAAGCTGGGGCATATTGCATAACAAATTAGACCTAATATTACAAGCGGAAGTCTCTTTTCTATCTCTCTCACTGGAAAGAGACTTTGGCTTGTAATATTAGTTGTAATTTGTTATACAATTGGACACTGGTTAGACAGAATATTTGTACATTTTATTTATCGATACCACAGTAGCAACAGTTCTTGTATACACGAACTGAGGTCATACTACCATCTCTTTCATTGGCACATGATTTTAGCTAATGTGAAGGAGACAGCGTTATGACCTTAGTGATGTTAAGGTTACAATGATGAGTAGGCGAGGAGGTCAACAAAAGAACGAAATATCGGGGTCGTCCGCCATAATACTGACAATGTCAAACGTTTTGGCCCAAAAATGGAAGTGATTAAGAATAAAATTGAGTTATTTGTTCATGGGTGAATTTCTGAGCGTTTCAACCGCCTAATTTTGGAAGCATCATTTTATTAGTTACAATGTGCTAGTTTGTCATTTGAAGGAGGCACAGTACCTTATACAAATGACGAAGTATAACATTGAGGCGTTTAGAAACCTTGCCAAAAATGATACCACCGAAATTAGGCGGTTGAAACGGTCAGATATTCACCGTCATATTCTAATCACAAACGAGTAAACTTACGTTTAATTTATTTCTGACGTTTCGGGCATGACGTTACTTCCGTGGTCGCAGGTGTTCAGAAGGCATTTTATATGAAATGACGATGAAAAACGTAAACGCGATCGACAGGTTTTTTCTAAGTTATTACCTACACTCGGCCTCCAGAATAATATTAAACGTAAGTTTAAGCGACTAAATCCCGAAGTGATAATCATGAGTAATTTGTTGTCAAGTCATTTAGGAATTAAAACGAAAGCAATAAATGTCAGCAATAAACGGAGCGCAAGGTCATCTAAACATCCTTCATATAACACATGAATAAAGATTCGCGTAAAACGGAACGTGTTTTATTAAATTCCATTCTTATCAAGCGTCGAGTTTCCTTCCCACTGCTTGCCGCCACCTAGCCAGCCATTCAGTGTGATATCTGATAACTATGGTTACTACGCTGTATGGGTATGTAATGATAATTCTATAGTTTAATTTTATTTAAATATATCATAAAACAGGATATACACTTAAAACACAAAAGATACAAACAATAGCCCTTAATTAACAAATAATAAATTTAACCTAAAATGACATAAAGCTAGCTAAAGACTAACAACTACACAACTTAACCTAAAAAACTAAGCCTAGCTATTGCCGGTCCACCATCACCGCCCCCCGCCCCCCACTCCAGGTGCAAAGGTGCCCATCACGCTCGCCGCGTTGCCACGCTGAACCGCAATGGACAACCTCTGCAGCAGAAAGGACCCGGAGCGAGGATCGTGACCGCTATCCCTCAACCGCTTCCCCACCTCCCTAAGCTGTATGGGTTAGAATTAAACTGGTTTGATAGGAAATTGGTCGGTATGCAGTGTGAATATAAAGGCTGTTTTCCTATGGCGTCGTGAATCAATAATGCGGCGCCATTGTAGTGTATTCGCGATTCAACGATTTTACTATAATAATGAAGCTTGGTTACGCGCAATCGGTCGCCATACGATTACCGATTAAGCCTTGGATGTCGTTGGGTGAATATTCTGCGTTTTTATTGTCTTTTCGGCAAGTTGCCACCTCTAGCTATAATAGTTTTTTGATCACACTTGCTGTCTAATCGCGCCATTGGCTTGCATGCGAAGCGGGAGTAATAGAAATGTCAGTACGTCATTCAATAATATATATACATTAGTTAGAACCGGAAGTAGTTTTTTTTTTCTCTCATTCGCTATTTAGTTTAACGATTCAAAAGCGCTCGTTTTTGGGCCTAAACGAATAAAGAATATTTTGACTTTGACTTTGACTAACTCGAATCATTAAAAGTTCTAACACTCGTTAGTAATTCCGTACTTACCTCCCTTGATGCACAATGTGCTATTTTTTTATATTGGCGTAACTCCATACCATTACTATAAGTCTAATGTCTAGCATAAGTTGTTGCGACTCCTCCTTCCGTCGCGGCACCGACTGTAGCCCCGGAATAAAAATGACAAATCCAATCCGGACAGATGAAACGTTCTAATCCCCTAATTTAAAAAAAGTTACATGCAGTAAGTACCTAAGTACTTTAGAAATTGTTACTTGGCAACCCTAATGAAAGTAATATTTTCGTTCATTCATTCGTTCTTTGATTGATTCGTATAGTACTTTCTGAAAACGTAATTGTCCTCCGACAGAATACCCATAATTGATTTAAAAATATTTCGAGACTATCATTGCAACCGTCAATGTTTTGTAAGACAATTAATTGTGACATCGTTTAGTAGCGCGAAAGACATCATTAGTTACGTGAAATAGTATTCTGTAAAAAAAAATACTTTGCTTGAAGAACCTTGTTTTCAGTATACAACTTCAAGTAAATAAGTTAAAATAAATTTCTAATCCGATTCAGTGAACAAACACAGTAAAGAACACCTTTCTAAAAATTTAATTTCAGCATTGTCGAAGAATAGAGGTAGAACTTTTAAAACATTTCACCACTAACTTTCAATAAAATTCAACCGTAATAAGACATCTGAAAAGAATTGATATCAATCGAAAGACTCAATAAAGTTTAGATGTCTTCAAAGATTTGTAGGAT
>JALPQI010011270.1:0-61888 GCA_025490895.1 Thaumatotibia leucotreta | reverse complement strand
TTGGACTAACTCTATTATTTATTTATATATTATTATTGTTTATTTTGTGTATTTCCAACAATAACTGGGGTTATTGTTGGAAATACACAAAGTAAAGTAGACGTTGCCATATAATTAATTTTCTTTTCGGACGCTGTGGTTGATATTTATATGAATTTCTCCATAATTATGGACTTTTATTTAAACTTCTGAATTTTAGCAGTGTTTCTTCTTATTTTACAATTTTGGGTAATTTAGTTTCCCAATGGGTCTTAACTAAATTACAATATCAATACTATAATAAACTGTGAATCTTGTGTCTACAATTTTAATGTTACAAGTCTAACATTGTTGAAATCGTCTAGGAAGATCGCACTTTTGCATTAAGCATTATCTGAAGTTATTTTGATTTTGACGACTTTTAAGCTAATACTTTTGTATATTGGATTGTTAAACATAAAACAGAAGAACCAATTTTTGGTCCCATGGCTGTTAGAACTACATGGGACTATTGTGTAACAGTGGAAACTGATTTTACGATGGCTACTTTATTTCGTGGACATTTGGACAAGCTTTAGAATATGATGGGAAGAGAAAACTGTTATCTATTGATCAGATGGTGGTTAAGGTGGCCAGTGGTGGTGTTTATTGCACATTATATTGTATTTATCTCAATTATAATAAAGAATACGATCGAATTCCGCTTTTATATTCACGTGACCTTCACGCCGATTTCACGCCGAAATCACGCCGCCGCCGCCGACTTTTCGGCAAACGCCGCCGCCGACCATTTTGACATCGGCGCACACGTCTATTATGGATGAACCGAGCCTAATAATTTCGTCCGCAATCAGTACAATGAAATGGAAAAAAATCTATCAACGTCAATGCCGCATTTTCTTGAACCTTAATTGTTTTTCGGCTATCAGGGAGAAATTAATATTCATACCTTCGGAAAACGTTACATAGCCAATTGGTTGACCATACCTGTCATAAATAGGGGTAGATATCTACATAATATAATAAGTTTAATGAGCTGTTTATTTATACAGTCTTAATTAAAAGATAATATAAAAAGATAATATAAAACTCGAGAATTTCGACACTAAAATCTATACTACTTTTCTCCAGTAGGTACGATATCGAGCTCTCGAAATATCTTCAACCTTATGATTACAAATTAATATTTAGATTAGATTAAGGAGTTTAAGGATATGTGACTAGTCTTAACATAAATTACGAGAAATAGTAAATTACTGCAAAAGCCGAGAAGTAAGGCCTTGAAGGCCGAATAGATATACCTACATATAGCCGAGAAAAAGTATACTTAAGATGATAAAAAAGTTCTATCATACTTTGACGTTTAAAAACAAAAGAAAGGTGCTTTAAATCATCGTTCGTAAAAACCGAAAATACGTGCTTCTTTGATTGATTTGAGGTACAGTCAAGGGCAAAAATATCTGTAAACTTTTTTACTTATGTCTGGAGCATAAGGTTTAAAATCGTATATATATTTATGCCCCTGACTGTACGTCATGTAAACATTTCATTGCAAGTTTTAGAAAACATATTAATTTGGAATTCATTCGCTGGGAAACTACTCTTTCGAGCCGGGACAAGGGTTAAGGAAAAGGGTGTATTATGTACAAAATAAAAATAATGTTTGATATTATGTAATCATTATTTAATCATATATAGTTATTTGAATACATCAAAATTTTTGGTGTAATACGCAATACGCTAACGCGCTATTCTGGCCGCTACCTAGGTATATATGTAGGCCTAGTACTGTTACAATGTTCCTAACATATTGTACATCTTCGGGAATGTACTATTACTATGTCTACTGAGCGTACATCGCCCAAACATGTACCTCACAACTGAATTGTACATTTTAATTTAAACTTTTAAATTAGACAGTTATAAAACATTTACCTACAAATACACTAGTTTAAAATAATTCAGTCTAAATTAATTACAAAGCTTTTTACAGAGTAACGCTACACTTAATATTAAAACAATTATTGCAATCACCATTTTAATTTGAGTTTGTTTAAACAGCAATTTAGTTTGGGCTTTTATTGCACTAAACAGTTTGTAAAAAAGTATTTATGTACGCATGAAGCCTATTGGTATACTTTAATCTTATCAGCATTAAGTGAAAGTTGAGTTGGTAGTCTGATAAGTTATTGAGACTAACAATAAATCGACGGAAGTCATCTTTGGTTCACAATAGAACAACATGCGGTAGGTATGTTCAGAACTTTTATCAAATGAAGCTACAAATTGGCATTTATAAACGTTAAAACAATATTTTAATTCAACTTAATAGGTATGATTTCTCGGCAATTTTGAACAGTCATGTCATATCGGACAAGTACTCAAGTTTAATACAATTAAAATAATGTTTCAACGTTCGTGAATGTTACTAATATGAAAATTCAAAATTTTGCTTTCTCTGCGAAAATTTACCAACATCAATTATTTAGGTCATTATTCAGTGATTCGTTATTAATAAAATGTATATATTTTTTCGTATTAAAGCTGCGTTTTCACTGACCGAATGAAAACTTAGTATTCGAGACTTCTCACCGCGGTCGAAAGATAAACTGCAGAACCGCAGCGAGATATAGAACGGGTGTTTTGCACCGTCGTAGCATATCCATCAAGAAAGCAATTAAAAACTGTTAGTTTCTATCGAGACGTCAATACTTAAGTACGCTTAGCACATGATTGGTGCGAAATTATGTCGCCGCGAGATATCTGTTTCTCTTTTATTTATATCTATAGTTAGTAAAAAACGGGAAACCTGTCTACTAATCATGTGCTAAGTCTACTGGTAGTTTGGAACGAGGAAATGCTTGTAGAACGTTGCAAAGACAGTTCTCCGAACGGTTAAGCGCTATATCACAGAACGATGCTGCAAATTATCCCTGGTCCAAAGTTGATTCGGTATTTGATCGAGTATCAAACTCACAAATGGGAAAACTTTCCACTCGACTGTTCAAATCGAACAAACTTTCCGAAGCAGCAATTGGAGCTTTCGTCGTTCACATAAGCCAGATATACCGGGAATCTTATCCAATTTAAATTTCCAGTGGAAACTTTTACTGTTTACGAGAAGAGTAGGTAGGTATTGTTTTTATTAGGTAATGTTTTTCTTCCGGATAAAGAAAACGCGGCCATAGCGACTACCGTAGACCTACCTATCATTAAATACAATACTGACATCGACACAAGTATAAAATATACACCAGTTTAAGAACACTATTTAATCACAATCATACCTACACAAAATATGGCGGTGTATAAAACGTCTCTACACAAGTATTTACAGAAATGTACATCACAAATAAAACCATCCGACCTGCCACACATTCGTCAATGCCTAAGCGAATTATAAATAACGTAAAACTATATTTACAAAAAGTCACTCCTACGCTTATAAAAAAATTTAATATTAAAATATCATACAATAACAAAAATATGAAATTATTATTAATAAATAACTTCACGCTTCTTCGGCAGTGACACTCTTATAATACTTATTCGAGAACCGTAAATACTTCGAAGTACAAAAACTTAAATCACAATAGAATATGAATCTACAGTACTTGTAGGTATGATGAGAGGTTTTGTACTTGATTTGAATCATTCGAGCTAAACGAACTGAAGGAAGTGCTAAATTTTCAGTCCCAAACGTCCGAACCTACTTGTGATGATATGTTGATAAATTATTTTGAGATCTAAACTACGAAATTATATTTCTAATGATATGCTTTTAAGACACACTGGGGGAAAGCGAGTCTGATAGATAAACCTTAGGACTCCTAGACCGTGTGTTAATCCCCTAGGCTAAGCTTTAAGATCGACCATTTACCAAGCGTCCGGTCCTTTACTAATAAAATTTCGAGAGACAGCGTATTCTTGGCAAGCGTCTAACCCAACTTAAGGCTAGCCGTAAACATTCAAAAGCATAACATCTAACATCC
Source organism: Thaumatotibia leucotreta (assembly GCA_025490895.1). Classification (NCBI taxonomy): domain Eukaryota; kingdom Metazoa; phylum Arthropoda; class Insecta; order Lepidoptera; family Tortricidae; genus Thaumatotibia; species Thaumatotibia leucotreta. The sequence continues at coordinate 57,917 of JALPQI010011270.1, read as the reverse complement.
CTGCATTAAACGATCAGGAGCTGAAAATGGGAATTTCAACCTTATAGCTAAACAGCGATAGCTTAAGACACCATTTGCCTGTGGCCGTTCTGTCCGCTAGCGTTCTGTGAGGGGAAGAGGACTCCTTCGTACGTGACGCCGTTTAGCTCGATGGAGACGACTAGTTGCTGGTCTCCCGTGCTGGCATCTCCTGAAATAAATAATTTCGTTTATTTTATATCCGACCAATTTACCAACCATTGCTATAAATGATTAAACGATACGCAACGGTGAACACAGTCGCAAGTATCAGTCGATTCGTACAAAAGGAGGAACATATCGTCGGGGATAGTTCAGTACCGCGTTACTACCAAAGCAGATAGAGTTCAAATATCAAACAATTGACACTCAAATTGACTATAATTGAATTTGTTAGTTACGCGGTATTGCACTATCCCCGACGATATCGAAATTTTTAATTGTATCACCATAAAATGTAATTTAACGCAGGGAACTTGTGTTTCAGCCTAATACCATTTACTTTTTTTACGATCTGATACCGGTTTAGGATACGAGTGATGATCTAATATCATAATGTCATTAATCTTATTTAGTGCTCTTTATTTGAATTAAGCATTTAGCTTAAACAAGCTTCGCGCTTCACGCCCGCTAGCTGCGACTCCGGCGCCTCGCTCAGATTTATGAAACCCAGGGTGCTTAGCCAAGTTGCCAATCGCTAGCGCTTAGAAGCGTATCGTAGTTTTCCCTCTCTGTCAGTCTTGCATATTAGTGCGACAAAGACAGTTAGCTGCCTTTCGCTTACGATTGACGACTAAGTGCTAGCGATTGGCAACTTGGCTAAGCACCCAGGACTTTTTCCCAACTCACCTCTAGTAGTAATCTTGAAGGCGGCGCCATGAACCCCGTTGCCGTTAACCTGCGGCGGCAGGCTGGCGGGCCGCGGCGGCGGCGAGCGGTGCGGCAAGCGGCAAGCTTCACGCTTTACGCCCGCTAGCGGCGAGTGCAGCGACTTTCCCAACTCACCTCTAGTAGTAATCTTGAAGGCGGCGCCATGAACCCCATTGCCGTTAACCTGCGGCGGCAGGCTGGCGGGCCGCGGCGGCTCGGGCGCGCGCGGGGACGGCGGGCGCGGCGTGCGGCGCTTGGCGGGCGGCGGCGGCGAGCGGCAAGCTTCACGCTTCACGCCCGCCAGTGGAGAGTGCGGCGAGTCGCTCAGGTTCAGGGCCTCGCTGTTGGCAGAAGATGTTCTATGATAAAGAGAAACAGACGGGATCTTTTAAATAATGAAAATCTATGTATATATGTATGATATTCATATAAATATATTAGAGTATGTTATAATGTATGTATATGTACGATTTTGTAATTGCTTTTTAATTAATTTGTTATACACAGATTTGGTTTATATTTATATAGTTGCGCCGCCTACAATTTTCTCTGCTTTACCCCAAGGTTGACTGGTAGAGAATGCCTCACGGCATTAAGTCCGCCTGTTGTACTTTAAGTTTTGCTTTTGTGCAATAAAGTTTAAATAAATAAATAAAATCTCAATACGGCAAAGGACGAGCTAGATGTGAAATGAGTTAGGTTATATTTGAAAAACAGCATGACAAAAGGACAGAAAAGGGCATTCTGCCTATCTGCAGAATATAATTTTATCGAATGGGCCAATTAACTTTAGACAGAAACTATTTTGTCCAGTAAGGTAGGTGAAAATTTCATTAAGTTTGATAGAAAAATGCTTAAAAATTGTACATGCGTTAGGCCTCACACAAGTTCACACCGATACATTAAGGTTCCAACGGTTTCCAATTGTAAATATGTGTATAGGTATTAATTGACGCACATTTGTAAGTTCATTAAAATATGTAGATGTAAACGTTGATTGGCCCGAATATAACTTTTCGCAAATGATGGACAGATGGACAACACGAAACTATTAGGGTTCCGTTTTTGCCATTTTGACTACGAAACCCTAAATAAAACTGAAGTACCTATAGTGAGTACTCAATCTGGACATAACCTCGAGCAACTGATGGTTCTTGGGAAGGTCGATGGAAGAAGGCCGAGAGGTCGTAGCCCTATCAGGTGGTCTGACCAAGTCCGTTCAACATTAAATTCCAAGCTCCATGATGCCCTCCATGAAGCCAAAGATGGAGGAGACTAACCAGAGAAAAACTGGTTTCCATCCAGGGAAATCACAATCGCAGTAATGTGTCTGATTGTCTCCTGTTCGTTGCCGCCGCGATTTGGGTTCTACTTTTCACTTACGATCAGGTGGAGTGGAGCCACTTTGTTGTGCCAACGTTATTTTTATTGGGTCGGCAACGCGCATGTGACACCCTGAGGTTGCAGGCGCCCATAGGCTACGGTGACTGCTTTCCATCAGGCGGGCCGTATGCTTGTTTGCCACCGACGTGGTATAAAAAATCACAACCCTCAGTAATGAGGAAATCGACGCGAGGAGGAGGATAGTGAGTACTAACCGTTGTGGCTCGAGGTCGGGCTGTGGGCTGTTGTTGTTGTTGTTGTAGAGGGACCACAGCGTGAGCCGGGACACGTCGATGGCGCTGAGCGCAGCGGCGTCCCGCGGCGACATCATCGGGGTGGGGCCCGAGCCGGGGGGCGATTCCGAACCTGACGGTCAAGTCTTTATTGAGTAATAGTACATTACTATAGAGGACGGGAAACGAAGGGCTACAGGCCAAGTAGATATATCTGGCCGAAGGAACTGAGGCCAGATAGGAATACGCGGCCTGTAACCCTGTTTCACGCCGAGATTTGTATAGTGCTTTTCTCAAACTTGCCATGAAATAAAACGAACTGATTTCGCCGATCCATACTATTTGATTTGTAAATAAAACAATAGTACAGTATCGTACAACATTAAAAAAAACATTCGCGCCTAACTTTTTTTTTAATCTGTTTGAGGTATCCTTTTACCTGTTGGTATAGGCATTAGTTCTAGGGTTATTTTTTTTTCTATGGCTGAATGTCAAGACCTAGTGTCACAATTTGACGTTTCAAAACAAAAGACAGTTTGTTTGCAGTCCTAGGTATGAAATAAATACATGAAATCTCTTTACATATCATCTTAGCATATGACACCGGATACATAGTATTTCCGGGTTTCATTTAAAGTAAGTAACATCAACATTCCGTAGCAAGTTTGAGAAAAACTAATAATCGAATCAGGCGTTACTTTGCGGAAGTCCATATTAAAGGATGAACAATATTACTTTGCTCTTCCGCGATACACTAATTAGCTACACATTCTGTATCGCGGAAGAGCAAAGCAATATTGTTCATCCTTTGAGTAAAACTACAAAGAGTTCATTTCTTGATGACAATCCGTTGTATTTATTGAGCACAACACAAGTACAGATGTGACTCTGTATTTTTACAGAAACGCCCCGGTAATTCTCAAATGTCTAGTTCTAGATCTAATTACCGTAGCTAGCTTTTTTTCAATGGAATTTCAATTCTAATACATATTTCTATTAATATGTTACTTTTTTCAGGGTCACAATATGTGACACTGTCATTTGTTTTATGCTTTACATTTTGAGAATGGCCGGCCCGAATTTATTTTTCTGTCTTATCATAAAAAAATTGCAATAACACAGTAACAAAAATTCGAACGTTTCAATAGAAAAAGGCAGCAAATTCAAATTTCATATGGACAGACAATTTGACGCCTACATTTTTTGAATACTGCTTTTTCTACTGCCTAGAATTGTTGTACAGAGTATTATCAAATCGCGATTAGATTGGGATTCGAAAGTACTGTTGACACAACAGTGTATAAATCAATCTAGGATATATTCATATCTTAAGTACAGAGAACTTATAGACAATAGTTCAATTGATCACTCACTACATCTATAGGTAAACAACTCTTTTTTTGGTAATTGTTGTGTCATTTGCTGTGTCAACAGTACTTTCGAATCCCTTTCTAAACCCGGTTTGATAATCATCATCATCATATCAGCCGAAAGACGTCCACTGCTGAACATAGGCCTCCCCCAAAGATTGCCACAATGACCGGTCCTGCGCCACCCGCATCCAGCGGACTCCTGCCACCTTCACCAGGTCATCGGTCCACCTTGTGGGGGGCCTACCCACGCTACGCCTTCCGGTTTGATAATACCTATATAATAATATACGAGTAAGTAATTGAAATCTCACCATTCCTCATCAGCTCCCTCTGCGTCTGAATCATCTTCATATACTCCCGCACCCGGTACTCGATGTCGTGCTGCGATATGTGCGGCGCATGCGGCGGCAGCGGCGGCAAGCGCGGCACGCCGCCCAGCGAGAGTACTTTAGAATCCCTTTCTAAATCCGGTTTGATAATACCTACATATACGAGTATTACGTAATTGAAATCTCACCATTCCTCATCAGCTCCCTCTGCGTCTGAATCATCTTCATATACTCCCGCACCCGGTACTCGATGTCGTGCTGCGATATATGCGGCGCATGCGGCGGTAGCGGCGGCAAGCGCGGCACGCCGCCCAGGGAGAGTACTTTAGAATTCCTTTCTAAATCCGGTTTGATAAATACCTATATAATAATATACGAGTAAGTAATTGAAATCTCACCATTCCTCATCAGCTCCCTCTGCGTCTGAATCATCTTCATATACTCCCGCACCCGGTACTCGATGTCGTGCTGCGATATATGCGGCGCATGCGGCGGCAGCGGCGGCAAGCGCGGCACGCCGCCCAGCGAGAGCGACAGCGGTTGCATGTGCTGCGATAGCTGCGCGAGCGACGCCGGCACCCGGTTCAGGGGGGGCTGGAAGGGGGAAGACTATGGATCGTTAGGATGAACGTTCAGTGTTTATTACTATTTGTTACTATTTTCTCTCATGTCCTGGCCACGACATTGGTCTAAGGCGACCGGCTTAGCGGAAAACGTATGGTGCTCCCTCTCGTACCCATATCGGCATCCCGCTCCAACTCATGGATTCGCTCGCCGCTGGTCGCCTTAGACCAATGTCGTGGCGGGCCGTCAGTCCAGTGCTGGATGTAGGCCTCTCCTATTAACTAAAAATCGACGCATTTAGGAGGTAAATGCCCATAATCGCCACGTGGGCAAGCGGGTTAGCGGTCGCAGTAGTATGTCATTTATCATTTATTTATAAAATTGCACTCACGGACAACATTATACATGTGAAACATGAGCCCTGATGGGCGTAGCAAACATTAACATTTTCATATTTTTTATAAATGTTATAGTGATAAAAATACTTAGTGACAATCTTAAATTATTAGTATCTATCTACTCTTACTTACTATGTAATCACAGTGGCAAGAATCATGGTTAACTAAACTTATAACTACCAAATGCTATTATTACTTATCCACTATGATAAGGCTGCTGCCCATCATCCTTCTATAAAGAAATATTCATTGTCACTACAATCCATTAGTCGACTCTTAGGACACCCACGGGAAGATGGAGTGCTGACAAATGTATTATTACTACAGTCGCCACGCGGCAAATAGTATTGGATAAAATAGAAAATCACGCCAATGAACCCTTAATAAATTGTACATTTGGATAAAATGTACAATCTACGTCTTCAATATGAAAAAAACTGATATGCTGGTAGTGTCAATGTTGTAAGATCCACAACATTTTCCAAAATGTGCCAAAATGCTTGTACATGGGACTTTATCTGGTAACAAACAGGAAAATTTTATAGAAACTTCCTGGGACGTTTTGGGAAAGGTGATGGCGTTTTGTTCAGCGTCATTGACTCTAACAGCTTGGCGTTCCAAAGCGTGGCTGTCCTGCTTGGGCTTGGTTTTGGTCTCCTAATCCATCAGTATGCTGAAGGTGGATACTACTAGTGGCTACAAGTGGCTAAACCAACCATTGCCCGCACGGCTTGCGCCTCGTTGTGGCCCGCCCCGACAGACGGCAGCCCTCGTGTTTTGATGCCTTCAATAGACGTACCCAGCTCACTACAGGTGGCTTATGATGGTCCCGTTTTATCTATTTATCGTGCTACGCGTCACTTTCGCTCTTGCATACTTGTTAGAACGTGACAGCAACGTCGACAAACGATTAGATGTGGTACCATCATAAGCCTACAGGTGGATAACCTAGTAGTAGTAATAATAATAGTAGTACAAGGAACTAAACCAACCATTGCCAGCGCGGCTTGCGCGTCGTACTGGCCCGACGCGCGGCGTCCCTCGCGCTTGTTCCCTTCAATGGCTGCGTCCAGTTCGCTGCGAGTGGATAAGTTCTTCTTTTCGCACTCGTAGTCATACAGGTATTTCATGTATCTGTAAAGAAACAAACCGTTTATAGTGTTAAACATATTTTTAACTTTTCAAAGGTAATCTCATGTAGATACACCTACATATTGTACGTGCGATCATTTCTGATTCAATAATTCAAATAATACTTATTTATGCAGCCGTCTCTCAAACGTAACAAACATCAAAAAGGCAAGTGACCTTTCCACAATAAGATTTTCCTATTGTTATTTAAATCCCATTTATTCTATGCCCTGAAATAAATTACCAGATTATTATAACTGCCGTGACATGCGATCTCATTTAAATATCTAACTGGAACGATCTAATAAATAACGTCGAACGTCAATGCGTTCGTCGCTCTCTAAATGACATGACATGCATATAAATCATATTTCAACACCAATTATAATATAAATTATCAAAAGCCTATCCTTCAAACATATAATAGAACATCCCATTACATTCTTAATCCTATTCTTATGACAAGTCAATTTTATCCGACGATATTGTCACCGTTCTTCCCCATAACTCATATTTAAGCGGCCACATATTTAATAAGAACACAATGAACAACTGAGGGGCCGACGCGGCTTCATAAAAACTCGGGCTACCTTTTCATAAACTGTCAAATGGGAAAGCTAAATATACGACATTCGTCATTACGCGCGTCTAATTTTACGAACGCCCGAACGCCGTAGAATCGTCGACTTACCGCAATATCTCAATGCATCTCGATATTAGGTACTAAAATAGAGTCGGCCGTTTACCGGAGACATAAAATAAGTAAGGTGTTCAAACCGCACACGGATGGTAGCTTCTTGAGCAATAGAAAGCAAGGAGTACACAAGATTGTAATCATAATGCGGAGGTTGCGTTCAAAATCGAAGCGTCGTGCGTAACGGTGCGCACTCTGAATTAGAAATGTGGAGTGGAGACACCTTTATACGCCCGACAAAAGCCATGAGGTGAAGGAACTCGGAAGATAAATGAGAAATTATATCGGTGGAGATGAGTTAGAGGTTATTAATTATGAAGATGTCATATTGTCGCTTTGGACGCTCACGTACAGCCATTGTCGCAGTCTCTTTGTCTCCGGTTCGTGAGAAACAGAATGCAAGGAGGTGGTACAAAGCGTCGCTATCGAATATGGAGCGCCTGCTCCCGATTTATTCTAGGACCACACAAACGGCCTATTAGGTCCTTCTTTGGAACTCGTCAATACGATTGAGCTGGTCTAAGTCTAAATCTCAAATTCGTCGTCTAAACAATGCTGCAGATTAATTTGAACGCGATTAGTGACAATAAGTATTCTAAATGATGATGCGTCATTGGAATCAGAAAATAAGGGAAGGATTAGGTATGTGTGAGATAATGCACCCAGTATATCGAAAACCGAATGCGATATAGAACTAAATAAGCTAAATCCCATTATTGAAACCAGTTTTTACAGCTCGTAACCAGAATAGTAGGCCTAGCCAAAATGCCATTCTTCAATCGTATACGATATCGCTTATCGTCACGTGTCACGAGAATATAATAAATAATAATGTATAGAAATGGTCACGTGACTTTTCGTTCGAATCTGTCATTCCCGTACATTTATTGCTTATCACCAGGGATCGGAAAAATGTGCGTCATCGTTCGCAATAATATGGACATAACTCCAAAGTTGATTGAAAAATTAATCGTTTAGTCATTTTCAGAAAATTCCCAATTGGATACCGGTAACAATGAAAACCTTTGTCAATAGAAACATTAGTGACCTTAAAACTTCGAAATGAAATTTCGAGAAATTATTCGTTTATTTATTCATTTAATCAACATTGGAGTCAAGTCCATATTATTGCGAACAATGACTCACATTTGTCCGATCTCTGCTTATCACTTATCGTATATGATTGAAGAATGGTCAGGATACTCACTGTGTGCGCAGAGTAAAGGCCGCAGAAGTGATGGAAGACGGCAGCCGAAGCCCCTTGATGATCTCCTGCCACAGCTTCTTGTTGATCACCTCGACGAGGCCGCCGCGCGCGATCACCAGGTTGTACAGCTCGTACAGGTCCAGCACCGACTTCGCCATTATCGGCAGCCGGTTTATTGGTGTCCCTGGAACAATACACAATCGGAATTATAGTAAATGAAATAGTTACAAAAATGTTGGTTAAGACTTTTCAAGGTAAAGATCCTTTCAGTCACGAAGACGCGTGGCTAGATTCGTATTGTCATGTCATGAATAGGCATTTGACAAATTTGATGGTTCATCTTCAATCGGATGAACAGTCAAAGACATTAACTGTATATACTAATGCCCAAAAATTTGTTCCAGTGCATTATCATTTTGTGTAATTAATAAGAACGTCCTCACATATTTATAAGAGGATTCTTTCGAAACATACTTTTGTACTTGACTGAACTATAACTTCAAAACCATTAGGACTACATTGGTATGTACTTCTCGATTATGCACAATCATAAATTCAATGTAGAACAGCACCTTGTAAGTCACGGAAGTTGGATATAGGAGATGAAACGTTCCTAAAGCCTATGTTGTTTTTATTACAATCGGTAATATTGTCTAACCTAACTTCCTGAAGCTCTGCTGCAGTTTAGCACCGTTGTAACTTACAACATCCTAATTGATAAGTAAAAATAACAGAACGAGCACCAGCACTCGTAAAGGCACGTTAACCACATCGCCGTACTCTATAAACCGGCATCTATTTGAGGCTGTAAAACCCTTTACAGCGCTGGTAAGGGCCGTAAAGTCGGCGAGCGTGCTAAATCGCATCGCATCGCACGATCGATGATTTATGGGTGCGCGAGCGCGTCTGATCGTCCGTTTACGAGGCTGGATATAGCGCGGCCCGTGTGGCCGTTGCGGAAGCCGTTTGTACTTGCGGATTCTTGATTTACTAATCTTCACTGTAACCCTTGACGACCTCCCTGTTACACTCACTTTCAAATTCATAAGAGCGACAGAGGCAACACGGAACGTGAACGGTAGCCCTGGTGTTTGTTGTTGATTTACTAATCTCGGGGCAGTAATGAAGTGACGGATGGCCGTGCGCAGCACCGTGTTAGCGTACATCATTCGCAAGTGCTAGCAGATGCTTCAGTAGACATTTGCATTATGTGAGTGTTAGGTACCATTACGACGTGGTAATCGTGCTTTTACACTTGTAAGATGGAACACCATTCTCGAAAGTAGATATGATATCTAATGTCACTGGCAACTTTTTGTTGGCACTAAATCAATAAACAAAATTAGTATAGTTAATATTCAGATATAGCACACATTACAGAACAGCAAAATTAAAAGCAAAATTATGATATGCATATACTTTACCTTCATGACAATTAATCAAAGGTAATTTTGACAAATAACATTAACTTAGCGGTATTAAAACAAACAGACAAAATAAAGTGCATTAAATTTAGGCACCCTACATTATACTTATTCTAGTAAGTTCTACGTAGAGAAGAAGTTTTACCATTTTTCCGGCAATAAACTGGAAATAACTGTATTAGGTAATTTCATCTATGAAATAGGTTCAACACACTTCGCACACATAGATCAAAACAGCATTAACTCAAAAGATATATTTTTTTGTTAAAGGTATATTTGAGATCTACGAACTTTGTAGATCACGAATATACCTACCCTTCGCTAAAAATAGATACCTACATTTTGAGTTCATACTGTTCTGATTTAGTGCGATTTAATACTAAAGTTATTAATAAACGCATTTGTTCCATTTATAGAAACAGAAATAGAAATTATACTTTATGCGTAACATACACATAAACTTAAAACCACAATTTAAAGCAACGAAAAATAATTTTACAAATAAAAGCGTGTATGCTACGAAATGGCCTCATCTCAGCATGTTGCTAGCGAGTGCCAGCGCTGGTCTTCCGATGAGGCCATCACGTGAAGTTTATTTACATTTACAACTTATCTCCACTTAAGCAATCCACCTTCCGAGTTGCAAATCACCCAATCAATTTGTTACAGCGAAGTTATTTCGCGTCGACATCGTCTGTCGCCCCACATCGATCGTTTGATGAGCAAACATTAGCGAATACCTAAACGACTATTTGTCTTCCTGTCTACAGTTAATCATTCCCTGGTTATCTGGGGGTAGGGTGGGGGCACGTCACCCGTTCAGAGATTAATTGCCGCCTTCATGTTTTAAGGGTAAAATTGGAGCAAATAAACCGTCTGTTTGAGATGTGTTTAGCCTGATGTATCGGGGGTTGGGATTGTTTATGCTGAGCTTAATATTTTAGCTACAAGAGGGCTTTCAATATTAAGTAGGTATATATACACCTACAAGGTGAAATTTTATAGTTTTTTTTCGTTTAAGAGCTTGTTCAATATTTCGCTAATATAATATTGTTTCCCAGTTAGGTAAACGAGAAGATTTTTTTGGGGTTTTTTAAAGTACCTAGCTTACGCTATATAGAAAAATCAATTACTTACTTTTTGAGAAAATCTTCCGTCCTTTTTTTACTGTAAAGGTGCATTCAGACCAAACGAGCATTCGCTATTCCAACCCCCTACTCTACGAAATTCGATCGTTACACAAAACGTGATTCGTTGATTTCGTAGAGTCGGGGATAGAATAGTGAATGCTCGTTTGGTCTGAATGCACCTTTACACGGTACTGAGCATGCCCTTAAACTGAGGACAACCATTAAAATTTCACTAAGTAAACATAAGTCAAAAGTTAATTTTGTAGTTGAAACAGGCCCTATACCTATATAACTATTGTATATAATGCATCTAAGTGCATTGCTAGCCCGTACACGTACAGAGTAGTACAGTCAAGTGCAAAAATAAGTATCGAAAGAATCCGCTCATAAATATGTTACGATGTTCTTATTACACAGAATTAGAGTGCACTGGGACATATATTTGAACATTTTTGTGTACACCTTATTTTGTCTTTGACTGTAACAGATGCCATATTTCTAGTTTCTAGAAACTGGCTACCGGACGAGAGGAGTGATTTTGATTTATAATTCACCTGGACATTGACACATGCGGATCACGTGCGAAGTGTAAAGCCACCCACGCTCGCGTTAACACCTTTACTGCCGACTATGTTGCTTTGAGTTCGGCTTTTACGATGCGCGACTTTATCCTTACCTACCACTAATTATAAATGTACACATGCATGATATTACAGTTTTATTACTTCTTCATAAATTGATTCGATAAATTGAAAATGTTTAAGCATAAACATAAAATCGTTTCTATCTTCGCTGTGATTGAATGGTAGAGAATGCCATAAGATATTAAATCCCTCATTATTACACAAAATAATCCAATGGATAATAGTGCAACACTAATGGATAATAGTGTGTACGCAAGGGCAAGAAAAGATAAGTCCCTCGTTTGTATTTTTTTATTATCCATAAATAAATAGGTATAAATAAATCAACCCTACATATTATATTGAACAGATATGCTATATTTCAGTTTAGTTATGTACCTACCTACTACAAAGCAATTATTATTTTAGTAGAGAGAGACCTATTGTCTGCATAAGAACCTATAAGGTAAACGGCCACTATTACGTGATAGTACGCTATTACGGTAGTTTTCACTTCCGCGCAAATAATAAGAAATCTGAATATGCTATGTTTAAATTATAAACGGGTAAAAAATCTTCGTTATTTAAGCTTTTTAAAAAACGAAATTTCAAAATTATTATACCTACACTTTCCGCGATATTTCACTCGGAACAGCCAGGGTGCCGCGAACAGCTATTTGGTGTGCACGCGTCGAGCGTAGCCGTAAGGTTCGCGCTCTCATTTGTTAAGCTCATAAAACGCCAAAGGTAAGTCCTTTTGATTTGAAATTTCTAGAGTGTTTCTTTGAGTTCTTTAACTATCGATTTGACACAGAAAAAGGTAATATTTAAACATAGAAGTTGCTAAAAATTGCAATTGATTGACCCACGGAATAAGGTGCACCTAATTTTTGGTATGTCCCTTATTTCGTGATACTACCGAAATAAGGGAATTCTTGACTTATTTTAATTGATTGTTTATTAATATAACAACTAAAGTAAATTGTATTGTAAATGAAAAACTAGATACTGTATTTACTTAAGTTTAATTTGAGCTAATTCCGGTATAGGTTTTTTTCACTTGAATTCTCATAAAACGAGTTTAAACCTAACCCAAGTTAACAGTTTTTAGGTAAATTCACATATTACTTACCAGCATAAATTTGGTTATAATTAGGATTACTTTACTTATTGTTGTGTTTTTTTGTTACATTTAAGATTGTTTAAAACTCATCTACGTAATTTATATATTAACTTAAAAAAATAATCGCGGGAATTTCAAAAAGTCAGTATCACGAAATTAGGAACCAGCATTTATTACTTTTCCCTAATTTCGTGATAGTGTAAACTATAGTAGTGGGTAACAAACAGACATGTAATTATCGGAAATTTACCGAAAGAGAGACAGTAGGGTAGACCGAGGAGAATCGGATCACCTGGCGAATCGGATCAAGGTCAAAAATTCCTTAATTACTATATTAATGTTTTAAACATTTCTTCAAATTCAGCGCAATTCAGTTGAGCCACATTTCCTCGTAGGGTAGGCCGAGGAGAATCGGATCACCGGGCGAATCGGATCAAGGTCAAAAATACCCATATTAGTGTTTTCACATTTCGTCAAATTGAGCGCAATTAAAATGAGCCACATTTCCTCTCTTTGTCCTCGATCGTTTAATAAAATAATAGTTATTTATGTGGCTGGCGCATAATAAGAGGCATTAAACACGACTCTGGTTTTATGAAACGAGGTGTAGGCGAGTTTCATAATATGATCACACGAGTGTTTTAATGCCTAATTATGTACAGTCACATACATAACCGTATACTTAATTACTTATGTTCTGATTTCATTTAAGGTAGACCGAAGCGAATCGGATCAAGGTCCGAAATCTCTACATATTTTTTTTAAATTAGCGATTAAGGACAACGAGAAGAAGTGTTGCTCAACTGAAGTGTGCTATTGAGCACACTTAGTATTTAAAAAAATCTTCAAATTGTTGAAGAATGTTTTAAAATACTAAGGGTGCGTTTTACCAAATTTTGATTCAAAGAATAATGCTTACTCTGGGATAGTAATGTCAAAACTCCATAGTAATTTGTCAGTAGTATCTGAGAGTAAGCGCTATTCTTAGAATAAGTGTGGTAAACTCGAGCCTTAGAGATTTTGGACTTTGATCCGATTCGCCCGCTGATCCGATTTACCCCGGTCTACCCTAATTAATGTTTATTTCGTTATCAATCAAAGAGAGGTTTATTGTTTAATGTTCAAGTTTATTTAAGTTTGTTTTTAACCGCCTACGGAATATTATGGTATGCAAATCGGTAGATATTATCTTTTTTAATTAAGAAATAAAAACTTTAAGCTGGATCTCATTTAACCATGTTGTTTCATTTAAATGATATCCGTATGGTATCTTAACTAATCAAGTTCGTTAAAAATAACATTTTGTTAAAGAAACAATAGTCATTTACTCTAAATATCTTTATCACGAAATAGGGGACGCAAGTTCACGAAATTAGGAGCAGCGCCGAATTTTATCACGTAATAGGCAGCAAATAAGACGTTCACAATTAAATTAATATATAAAAAAGTTTGAGCAAAATCTATAAAATGTATGCATAAAATAATTGTCAAAGAATCAATATAACATATTCAAAAGCTTTTGTAGTGGTATCTTGCTAAGATTTTTATTTAAAAATACACAAAGTCTCGAGACCCTTAACATACCGTAATAGGGGACATTTACCTTAGTTATTTATTAACCCGAATAATATGTGTAAACCGCAATGAATAAAATAAACGTCCCGCCAAGACACAATATAACGCTCAGTTCACGATAAAGCACGGCTCGCGTTACCTGTTATCACCCACGAAGCCACACCGTTACCCGATTAAATGCAATCCCGTACAAAACCCATTGTTGGAGGCAATCACCCCAATAACGATTTCCACAAACTCCGCGCGGAAAACGCACGATTCGACGCGCGTGCGCTCCGGCCCGCGCACGTATTTGCATAACACTACCCGCCCATACTTAAAAGCCTACCATACACATATCAGCGACTCCGAACGGCGACCCGCGCCATTCGGTCGGTTAAAAGCTAATTTACGAACTATAACCAATCGTCCGCAAACCCAATCTAATCGTACCCAATTGTCACAAATTATTGCTTCCCGAAACCCTATTCTAAACCGTCGGAATTCACTCCGCAACACCTTTACGATTCCGCTACAGTGTTGCATCGATTATTCGCACCTCACTCGATATTTATTGGCACTCGATGTCGCTTAGAAGTGCTAATTCTTTTGTGCGCGAAACTGGTGACTCGTAAATCGCTAAGCCGCACGCCCCCGAACTGATAAACCATTGTAAATAACAGCCGATTAGCCGCATCTCTTGCAATTTTAAACTGTGATTTGTGGCAATTTTACAGTCGAGATTAACTTAAAAGTTGCATTTATGACTCCATCATGAATTAAAGTTGCCTTTGCGTGCAAGTGAAATTTATGTGTAGGTAGAGTCAGTCATAATCGTAACCGTCATAACTGTAGAGTACGAGAACAATAATCAAAATGTCAAGGCGTTACCGGCAGTAATGTGGAAAAACGCCGGCCTATCGGCCGCAGTCGTCGCGTTCGCATGGGCGATAATCGATCGAATTGGTATTCGACGCCTACCGCTTATCGAGAGCTGTATCAAGGCCCTTTATATCCCTCAACCCCACGGCTGGCCAATGGCGGAGCTCGCAGAGCCGTCGCCGGGCGCCCATTGGCCCGATTCGCTTTTGATTGCGCCGCCCCCCTCGATTCTTGCTCGATCAATCTAAATCGCTCGCCTACTCGACTCGCCTCAGCTGGCTCGCTTCACGCCGTTTAATTGCCAAGTAACAGAACAGGCAAAACACACTCGAATCCATCATAAATCGAACACTTTTAAGCTACGCTGTTGTTAATAGAGTGGTTCAAAAACAACACTGACGAACCATGTATAGAAATGTCCATGTTTGTATGTATGAATTAAATCACAAGTGAGAGATTGATGTTACGCTATTAGAACGCGAAATGGCGAGCGTTTACGAGCTGCATGAGCGTCAATTACTAAGGGTAATATATTAACATGAGTATAAATAGACACATAACACTTTGCCGAAGAACCATGCTATGTATAGCACATAGAATGATATGGAATATCATGCAAGTTAATGTTGCAATAAATTTTGGGAAATATTAAGTTTTTTAAGGTAAAATACAAAATAAAATACCCAAAGTCATCATTTTCGTAGCAAGCAAATTATTATTATATTGGATTGTAACAATTTACATAAATTGTAGGCAATTGTCACCTATACGTACCTATACTAAATCTCAAATAGCAAACTAAACGTTAAAACAAATAATATATGTAGAGCTTCCTTACTATAGGATAGGTTTCTTGCGTACGTAAGTGTATGCTCGAGTTCGCAATATTTTCCAAATGGTATGCATCAAAACAAATCGCAAGCGTGAGAAAAGCATTTTAAATTTCAGAATCATATCGTAATTTAAGCTTCGATTCTTTCAAATTTAACTGTCTGTAAATCACTCGACCTGTAACTGGCGTCGTAAACTCGATCGAAAGGTGTCGGGCGCGAATAAAACGACAACAGATTAGAGCAGCAAATTGCTCAGGGCTGGCCATGGCCAATAATCTGGAAAGTTGATCTAGCCCTAGCGAATCCCCAAGTCTGTAAAAATACCTTAGGATCTACTCAAGCAGTAGTCAAAAACTCTATCTGGTGTTTTTCGAGAGTAATTTGAGACGGAGATGGCGGGATGACATGGACTCGTTCCTCGACAACTGGCCGGAGGAAGCACAAAATCGGGACTCATGGAGATCCAGGGGAGAGGCCTTTGCCCAGCAGTGGGACACCAATATAGGCTAGGAAAAAAAAAGAATTTTTTGCAGTCTATATATCAGTGGCATAAACCACAAAACTTTAGAAGCGTACAATTCTACAAAATTGACATATTTTTGTAAAGAAATGCATACAATTTTGTAGAATTGTGCGCGGGTGGTTTTGTGGGATAGGTCACAGTCTGTCAAGTGTTTATATAGTCAATTACTTTCCTAAACAATAAATACCTGTTTGTTAGAGGAGTGAAGGCATGTGAGGTATATGGCCGCGTTTTGTTGCCAAAGCCCGCACAAACTCTACTATAACCAAAATCCTGATTTCCCTCCTGAATCCTCAAGTCTGGTAACCCTAGACTATGTTTTTTACTTTATATTCGTGCATTAATGTTATAAACGGCAGCTACTCTCCGTTTAGACACTCGTAACGAGTTTATGGGACCGGGAATTTACAGCCTGCCTCCATTTAGAAATACGATCTGTCTAATCATAATCTTCTACACGGGTGATGTGTGGGGAAAAAAGTAGAGTTTTCCAAATCAGGGCGGAGCTGGATTGGAATCTAATTTATTTCATATAAACTGAGAACGAATAATTCTCTTGTGATATAGGTAGGTACGAATCCTCGACCAATTGGAACCTTAAGCCACTCTAGGGCCATGTCAAAATTTTATTAAAAACAGATTTCTTAGGTATCATCTGTTTTATAACGTCACTTTGAGACATGATCCTACCGGTGGCCGAAGGGTTCCAATTAGCTCACAGTACCTATGATACTGTTAGTTATACAACTACAATGCTATGTAGTTACAAGTTAGTTAATTAGCATTTTTCATCGATTTCCATATATCTCACGGGTCGGTACTAATTTCACATACTTAAGTGGAACTCGTGATAAAAAATAGATACTTTGCAACATACTAAATTAAATTGTTATTTTGAATGAGTTAAACATTTGCAATAATTCCGTAGCAAACATAACTCAATATATGTTTATTGCTGAGTACCTACAAATTCCGAGAGATACGAGGAGAATGACATAAGGCTGAAGATACAACAATCAATCATGAGGGAGGTAGTAAACCCGAGAACAATCCAGCGTAATTCCGTCAGAGAGACATTAAAATGGCGGCCGCCCTATCCGGTGCAACTTTGTTGCCCGTGCAGCAAACAAT
The DNA here is from genome assembly GCA_025490895.1 of Thaumatotibia leucotreta. NCBI lineage: Eukaryota > Metazoa > Arthropoda > Insecta > Lepidoptera > Tortricidae > Thaumatotibia > Thaumatotibia leucotreta. The sequence goes on along the minus strand of JALPQI010011270.1, from coordinate 40,494 downwards.
ATCACTCTCTTATTAAACTCTCTACCTGTATAGGTCATTTCACCAGAGTTGAGGTGAAGGATTACACACGCATCTAAATAAAGTACTTATTGCAAAGAATGTACCGGATGACTTAATGCGACTTGCGTCAAAATATTGATCCCTTGAACAAACTTTTTGGTTCATCTTACAGTTGCAATTAAATTTCCTATCAGTACGAAAAAATAACGCTAATTTCCAATTACTCTTATGTTTACATGACATGATATTCTATGCGTGACCTCAACTTTCGTGAAACAACGTATACCAACATGCTATACTCGTGTATTTATATCGATAAGAGGCCTTTCGATTTTACAAAAGAGGAATGTAGAGTCAACCAAATAAAAAGATTCTTAACCCATTAAGTTTAATATAGTATAAATCATTTATACGAACTCAAATTCAAACCGAAGTGTATATTTAGTATTGTATCGCCTGTAAAATTCAGGGGCCGATGTAATTGGCAATCATTCAGAAAAGAATATTCCTCGTGGAACAATCAAGACAAAGGCGGCCGATATGTACCTACAGGCGAGCCATTACGGGTCAATACCCATTATTATGCGATATTTTCGCGAGCGCGGCCCTCCGATATCCCATGCACTCACATGGGACGGCAAATATCTGTAATTAAAGGCTGTAAAGTTGATTTACAACCGGGGTGCGAGCATCGCGGCGGGAACGCCTCGACCAATGGCGATGGTGTAGCGAACGCTTGCATCCTATCAATTTATTAGAAACGAATGAAAGCGGCCGCGGTGTGGTGGCGTCGGTAACGCGTTGCGGTCGCGATCCGCAGAGTATCGCGCGCCGCGAGTGCTTTACGACCGCCACGGGGACGGTAACACCAGCAATAAAATCGCAACAATGGAACGGCGGACGCGGCTAAAAGACGTCGCGACTGCGCCGATCGCACCGTCGAATACAACAATGCAATCCGATGGTGGCAACTATCTACGACCGTAAACTCCTATTTGAACTCAGGCGCGATGAGACGTAACAGGAACGTACTCCGGTTGAAATGTAATTACTATAAATCTCACGATTGTGTTCTCCGTATCTGGGTGTGTGAAATTACGAACCATAAAAACATTATTTTAATGCAAAAGACGTGCCAGTATGGCAGATATTAGGTCAAAGATCTAATGCGAACGTCACTAATGAAGCCCCTTAAATTTACTAGCCTATTATTCATCGGGATCATCGATACCTAAGCATTGTTTCAAGCCTCGCGAACCATCTTTTCGAAAATTGAATACACTAAAGTAATGATAATGTGTCAAGCATTTGTTATTTTCAAATGGCTGTATCGTCCGAGCCAATATATGAAATTTATTATTAACGTAGTCATGTTTGTGCTTTTTATGGGTGAAGAGAAAATTGACCGTCAAACGAGTCGGCGGTCCTATAGTTCGAACTGGGCTTCCACTTGTCCGTCCTGCACCCACTTGCGCACGTATAGAAACAAAGTTTTACATTCGCAAAAGTATTTATAGTTTTATAGCTTATTCTTGAGTTAATTTTGAGTCGCAGAAACACTCCATGTTTAGTAATAACGTAACATTAAATTCATCGCTTATATTACTTTTTGCCTCTATTTCGTTTTATGGGCCTTGTTGTCGCTGGGAGGAATCATAAAATGCTATTGGAAACCTTTAATTTTCTTTATCATTCATTTTGTTGCGCGTACAAAGTTGCTAATAGTCGCGTTACATTGTCGGTTCATGGAAAATAATTTATGTCTTTTTCGTATTATGCGATAAAGGGGAAACTGTCGTGGTGACAATGTTATTCTATTGTGAGCATTGTCGTATGCAAGTGCTTATCATTATAACTGATAGGCAAGAGCATTCATATTCTCTTTAAATGGAATAATCGCAATTTAACAAATAGTCAACGATCATCGTCACAGCCTATTGTCCTGATCATTCAAAAATGTTCAACAATTATAAAGTTTTTATCATGCCCTGTTTAAAATTCAATGACGCAAGTTATTACTATGTACTCGCAATATGAACAGGACTATAGCCTTCGATTACTGTCAACAATAGGTAATTTAACCTCAAGCTGATTCGATACGTGACATATAATTTTATACCTAAACATATTAATACCTACCTGTCGAAATATGACACTGAAATGCTTGAAATTCACTACCAAATACCAATATTAGTGCACTGATCTTTAAACATACAAAAAATGGTGGGTTCAAAGTGAATAATTACTTAGCTATACCATCATGTAACCTGAGGCTAATTACCTATGGTTTAAGATACTAATTATAATTATATCAACAGCGTGTTTTTATTATTTGGTTTATATTCGGATTTGTTCTATACATAATGGAGTAGGTATAGGTACGAAATGTAAAAGTATAGGTTCGATACCAGGGTTTTCTAATAACGTAATACAAATTAACATTTAGAATTTAAAGCAAATAAAAAACGCGGTGTAAATATGAACAGATATTTCAGCTTACGAGTGCATGCCTAAAAAACGAGCTTAACCTAGGCCATGTCCCTTCGAATTTTAAACTTACGAAGGGCATTTACAAAACAAACGAGGATCGAGGTACAGGGTCGAGGTACCGAGGTGTCGAGCAACCGTGTGCCACCGGGTTTGGGCCACAGAATGACTATTTGAATCACAATGGGGCCGTGACGCAGCGGAATGGCTGTATCGGAGATAGCTACTAATGAAACATTGGAGATCTTGTATTGTGACGATATAAATATGAAGACTAATAAGTTATTGTGTGACAAACATATTCCATGGGTAATTGTATTAACGCATAATTGAATATATAAATATTATGAGTACCAATCTACGAATTTGTTCACAAACTTTGAATGAAAAGTGATTTCAAGTGGTACATCGCTAGAGAGTATAATAAAATAACAGCAAAGGATAAACACATATCTCTATGTCTGAATATCTGTAGAGTTATTAACAAAAATGATAAAACTATATAAAGGTCTAAACAATTTTAACTTGAACTAAGTGAAGATAATAAAAAAATAGATTCGGATGAAGGATCCAAGATCAAAGCATAAAATATCGACGTTAAAGATATTTAAATAGGTAACTAAAAGCTCGCTAGCCCAACACATTACACAATAGAAGGCGCCACAAAAACATCAGCATCGAAAAAATTGATTTAACTTAATAATGAACACGAGACAACAAAGCCTAACATATAACGGAAATAAAATAATCCGAAGTCACAAAAAACACACAATGGAGTCAAAGGGCAGGGGATGACAATGGGTCTTGTCGAGATAGAACAAATGAAAGTGTCGACCACAATGAGGCATTAGCATAAAGAGTTTGGGATGCTGCAGGTCGCATGCGCGCTAGAGATAGAATACTACTAGAGAACTCGTGCGGGGAGGGGGAGAGAAGATTTTTCTAAATGAGCTACGAAAAAAACCGTTTCAGGACAGATGGTGCTTCTTTTACGCACTGTGCTAGTAGTGGCTTATTTTACGTCAGGTCTAAACTAAACTTCGGAGGGCCATCTGTAGGTATTCAAAACGTCGTACGATATACGTGCGAAAAGGAAATTCGTCAAGCCAAATCTTGGAATTACTGGATGCTTTGCGTTGCCAATCGCTAACGCTTTGTGGCGTATCGTGGTTTTCCCTCTCTGTCACTCTTTCAAATTAGTGTACGACTGACGATTAAGCGTTAGCGATTGGCAACTTGTCTAAGCACCCTGGGACACATGCAAATACAAATAGTGTTAAATATCATACGACATTTGTGGTTAATTTTACTACAAAGTTTTCTCTGCATTTTATACCAGGAACTGAAGGCTACCCAAGATGCCATTCTGCAATCGTAAACGATAAGCGATAAGTCACGTGACCATAATAATGTATGGAAGTGGTCACGTGACTTTTCGTTCGAATCTGTCATTCTCATGCATTTTTGACTTATCGCTTATCGTATATGATTGCAGAATTGCCATTCTTCTTGGCTAGGCCTGCTATGTAACTCGAATATCACATCATCACATCATCAGCCTATGATAGTCCACTGCTGGACACAGGCCTCTCCCATTAACTATGCGTATAAACGCATTAGGAGACAAATACCCATAATCGCCACGCTGGGCAAGCAGATTGGCGATCGCAGTAATGTGTCCACTATGATGACGCTGCTGCCCATCATCAATCTTTTATAAAATAATGATCAGGGTCAGGGACACTTCAATCTCTTAGTCGACTCTTACGACACCCGCAGTAGGAGTTAGGGTGGTGATAAATGTACTCTCATTGCCGTCACCATACGGCAGAAAATAAAACTCGAATATAAAACTAATTTAATTTAAAATGAACTCGACCTCCTAGCTAAGTCTGTGAACTCTTTGATGCGAAATCAATAGACGTAGTTATTTACATGGTTACATTTAAACAATTTTCAACTAGAACAATGGGTATTCACAATATTAAACAATCAAGCTTATTTAATTTGTATAGATGACGTAAATTAAATACTGATTAACCTACGACTTCGACACGTTTTTTGTCAAAAGAGTGAGTAGGTACGGAATTCATACATGCTATTCAATATGTTAACTTATGTTGTTTCAATTTATTTTTAAATTAAATTTGACAATAATTGTAAGTTAAAAATCACAAAGTTAATATATTTGTCTTTTATCTTGTGTTAAGAATAATATATTATTACTTGCTTTAGAATAAACCAATATCATGAAGCAAGATAAGGATCGGATTCCTTAACAGTAACAATTAATTTGGAAGTCGCTAGTCGAAGTACGAAATATGTAGTTCATAAATCGATTCCCATGTAGATCTACTACCAAACAGTTGTTCTACTGTTTGACAAGGTATACCAAAGCACACATAATGACAAAACTCTATAAAGGAGACCAATATTAAGTACATACTTATTTTATGAAAATACAAAAACTTTGAATATATTTCTGCCTGCATCAGTAAATATTTATACAAAACTTACAAGATAATGACAAAGATATAGACAAATAGCAACGTAAAACATCACAAGAATGTAATCGGAACAAACGCTATGGAAGAGAGACCCAACTAAGATGGAAGATAGAGACTACTTTTCATGCCGACTGTACCATACCCAACGTGGGCGCAGGAAGCAAAGATATAAATAAAGAGATAAACGAAACTATAAGCAGTGTGCTTACCATGAGCTATTAACGTGGCCATAGGTACTTTCTATCCATCCCGTTCCTACTCGCGTGTTGGTGCGAGCCAGCCGTAGACTAAAGGCCTGACCACGACATTGGTCTAAGGCGACCGGCTTAGCAGAAAACTATACGTGCGAGAGGGAGTTATCATATCGGCATCTCGCTCCCACGTATGGATTCGCTCGCCGCCGGTCGTCTTAGACCAATGTCAGCCTCCGTAGCCTAGTTGGTATAGACTCTGCCTACGAAGCTGGAGGTTCCGGGTTCGAATCCCGGCGAGGACATTTTTTGTGTATTTATTTATCACAAATATTTGTTCCTTGGTCATGATTGAGTATGTATTTAAGTATCTATATGTATTTATCTATTATATCGTCGCTTGGTACCCACATCACAAGCCTTAATTGAGCTTACCGTGGGATTAGGTCGATTTGTATTAAGATGTCCCAAGATATTTATTTATTATTATTAATGTCGTGGCCAGGCCAATTCCACATCAATAACCCATCGACAACTCATGGTACGGCTAAAGATACAGCATCACGGATTACTACAATCGATATCAGATTAGATGCGTACCTATTGGACTCTTATTCGATTATGCTAAATGTCAGAGTTGGCGCGTGAGTGTTGTAATGTAATGGTAACGCAGTGAAATGCAGTAGGTACCTAAATGTGAATGGCTATTTCAGACATTAGTACATTTTATATTATGTGACTGTCCTATTTAATAGCATTAATACGTATTTACTGTTGGGGAGGGAGACGATTATATTATAATATTGGTGTTTTACGTGGATCCCTTTGACCATTTGACAGCTCTGTTAAAGCATTCAATTTCAAACCTTACGTGTTTCGAAATTGATTTGGTTTTGTTTTTTATATGACGCTGCTTTCCATCAGGCGGGCCGTATGCTTGTTTGCCACCGACGTGGTATAAAAAAAAAAAAAAAAATTACGGCAAATATGTTCCCAGTACCCATTAAAGGGTTAAGTACGTTCCTAAGTTTTAAGTAGGTATGTTATTATTGTATAGAATTTTGGATACGAAATCAATTTGAAATTACTTAGAGGAACTTTAAAACTGCATACTAATAGGTACAACAATTACGCATATACTCAAACACGATTAAGTACTTACTCTCGGTCTCGTATCACATTACAAAATGAAGAATATGCAAATACACGCCTTATTAGTTTATACATGCGTTGTATACACAATGTACAACGTTCAAAGGTTAATGTATAAAGAAAATCATTTTCCAGTTGACACGAGCAAGCCGACGTCCGTGGGAAAAGCACACATTATTGCACTCGACTTGCGGATATGAGATAAGAATTACACGTACAACGCAATCGACGCAAAATGAACCCTATTACGTCATACAAAGGTGAAAAATATGGTCAAGCTGAAGATAACGGCTATATCCGGTGCCTAGATTAGCACCAATCACCGGATACGATAGACAAACTATATCTACAAATGGCATACAATTGACATGAAATTACGAAATGGCGGAATATTACCTAACATGAATTCAAATCTAAACAGGAAAATTTGTCGTGGATTTCATATTGTGTCGCTGTAAGTCAAAGGTTAATTCAATATTCAATAGTGTACATACAACCGGTATTTTTATTTATACATATAGTTAATTTAACGTTTTAAATATCTAACAAAACGAAACCACGGTTATTTATCTTACAATAAATAAATAAAAATAAAAATCTATGATTTAATAAAGTCTTTTAGTAAGTACACGAGGTATTACGTCATATCATAGACTTCTATATATATTACCTATATACGTTCGACTGAACAACGTCACGTCTATAGACGTTGAAGATTGTAGGTATGTTAACGAATTAATTGAATTTGTGGGGCGGAAAGTCTTAAGTACAGCCTGGAAATACTGCAACTACACATATTTTCGTAACATGACTAATATGTATATTGGGGAAACGCTCCCTAATGGCTACCACGCTGCGTTGGCATACTAGTAGTATAATTTCAGATTTCCTATTTTATTTGGTTTCTTTAATCCTAGTTTCCAGATTCATACGAGATCACAATAAAGTAGGAAGACTAGGAAGCGCTGTCATCAAGGCGCGTAAATCACTTTTGGCGAAGCGCGGGCGCAGGCGTGGCGACGCCTCATCTATCAGCCCGCTGGATCGATTAGGTGCCAACGACTCACGAAAATACTCAAAAATCGCCAACTTCCCTAAGAGGGGCAATCCTAATTTCTTCGATAAAGTACCTATTATTATATTCTTTTGCATGTATTAAAAAACCCGTCGACAAACATTAGCCCGTTTCTCGAACGCTTGTAACTTGTAATACAAGTGGAAGTCTAGCCCCTAGTCGGAAATATAGTACTGTAAAACCATACAACTATAGTCAGTGGACTATAGTTGTATGGTGGACTACAACTATGGTCCACAATTTCAACTCATAAGTAATTAAGCATCACTGGAAATCTTTTCTTTTTGTTTTATCTAAATTTTTAATCATTAATGAGGAGATTTTGTGTAATTATTATATTATTATTATTGACGCAGTTGTCAATAATATAATAATTACACTAAATCGAAGATATAGGTATGACTTAGTTTTGGACCATAGTTGGGAGCTTTTGGACTATAGTTGGGTAGTTTTACGGTACATACTCGTATATACAATTACACAGTCAAAAGCAAAATAAGGTGTGTACAAAAATGCTCAAAAATATGTCCCAGTCCCTTTTAATCCTGTGTAGTAAGAGCGTTGTAACATATTTTATGATATTATTATGTCGGTACATGCTTTGTACTTGACTATACCTACTTAATGCCAATTTTCAGCATTAAAATAATGTTATGCTGTAAGCGATATTTTCGCGGAGCTAGTGAACGAGAGGTCAATCAACCCAGACAATAAAAAGCAAATAAGTATTATGTGCATAATTTTTCATTGTCTTAATTTGTCACATTAAATAAGACTTAAGTCATAGATGAATTTGTATGAAGACGTCGCATAGCTGATCGATCCCAGCTGTCACTTATATAGACATCATCAGCCTATAAAATTATGATCAATAGGTACATTTAATGATATATTATCACCGAATCTACTGTATTTTTTAATAAACGTGTATTAAATATTTAATAAATATACAATGTTCAAAAACATCATATAACATCATCATCATAATTATACTTTTCCTGCCTTCAATCACGAGATTGGCATTGTACACCTAAATCGACAGAGCAGGTAAACAATACACCTGATGCGTAGGCGCAGCTATTTGCGGCGAGGCTAAAGCGACATCCAGATTAGCTTTTCGCGAATAGCATAGATGAGTCACACTTAAGGTCTTGTGCACAACCATGCGTTTTTAATTACTATAAATTTATTTGATGACAGTTACACACTTGCAAGAAAAAAACTGCGTATGTATATTATTTTATTAAGGTTGAAACTTTTATCAGAATAAGGGCCAGAGGCCCTACCGCGAACCACGAACGAAGTGTTGCCTCTCTGTCACACTTACGTACAAATTCACAAGTGTGAGAGACAGGCAACACTTCGTGGGGCCCCTGTTTCACGATCCCCGAATAAAATATGTCACATAAAAGTTAGTTGTCCTTTTCTTTGATATGGTTGGGGAAAAGGATAGAGTGATTATTTTATCTGACAGATATATTGATTGTGAAACTGGCCGTTAATCTTATTAGAGCTTTGAGTTTTATTCCTTCGATAAACAAATAAGCAAGTGCGAAAGTGACGAGTAGCATGATAAACGGCAATCACGTGACCATCATGAGCCACTGGTGGCTTATTTCTCAAAAGCTTGTAACTTGTAATACAAACGGAAATCTTTGGTGTCAAAAAGAGACTCCCACTTGTATTACAAGTTACAAGCTTTCGAGAAACGGGCCTCTGCTTTGGTCAAGTACATAATATATTCTGTGCAAGTAAGGAGAAGAGAACATATCCACATCATTGCGGTATCAAAATAAACACACCTCCACCGGTCTGCGGCCGATCTAAGCCCCGTATCTATTGCATATAAGATCCTAAATATTTTTTCCCGGTCGTTTAAATAGACGGGCGCTGAGTGATCCGTGAGCTAATTACCTTCTAACGAGCGGCGATCTGTGACATCGCCGGTATAACTCGATGGTCGGCGGTGACGAGTGATACCCTTTATTTTATAGCACTACATAGACGATCTATTCTCGTCTCGTCCGGGGAAATGGATACGCGTCAATCGTCCGCCGGAAAAATGGATGAAGAAAACAATACATTCGTCTTCCGCGGACTTGGACTATCTTTGGATGGTATCGGTTTCATTCAAGCTCATTTGGGAACTATAAATATTTACGATGTTGCTTACCACCTGTGGTATTTGTATTAGCTCGTGGCGTACTAAAGAAACTACTTGATAGAAGCGAAATTTGATTTAAGTTTCACAATCATATTTTAATGATTCTTTATTTAAGTAGGGTCAAAATTATAAAATATTTAATCTACCTCAGGTGTTCATTGTCCTTTCTGTACGGAGCCCTAATCTTTGCTGTTGGGTTAGTGTAGGTAAGTATTTTACAAATTAACGGATAAACTTAACCAACTGCATTTAATGGATCGCCGCTAGATACCATTAATCGTTTATCCTTTAATCTAGGCAGTCAATCGTTTAACTGAATTTGTAAATATTTAACTGTTGAAGGGTTTAAATCATAAACCTTATCAAAATTAATATTCCACGAAAGAATGTTATCTTTTCCACTTCACAATTCCCGGGATAAGTAGGTATATCCATCAAATGATATTATCACTATGTTTTTCTCCAGACACATAAAAGAAAATGACAGCTAACATTTATCTGGCAAATTCATATTTTATTCAGAGATGGTGAGGTGAAACACGCACTTAATTTTTTATCAACATCAACTAAAGACCTACCTACTTCGACAAGGTCTGAGACCTGTGTAGTTAAAAAAAAAACAAATGCAATATATTACAAATGTACGTATTATAGAAACTATTAGGGTCCTAAGAGTGGCGCGAATTATTTTAAATAAGTAAAATTCAAAATTATTCGTATAGCTGTAGGTATCTAAGGATGCATTCAGACCAAACGAGCATTCGCTATTCTATTCCCCACTCTACGAAATCAACGAATCACGTTTTGTGTAACTATCGAATTTCGTAGAGTAGAATAGCGAATGCTCGTTTGGTCTGAATGTACCTTTATTTTGCTAGTGAAGAGAGCAATTGCCATACGAAATATTAAAATTAGTGTTGTTATATAAAAAAATCAGCAACAAATAATCGTGTTATCAGACTTCAGTAGCGTTTCGCGGCCGGGCCGTGTCGGGCCTTGTTAGCACCTCCAACACCCGCCGATTAGGCCCGCGGCCGCTCACATTCAATTATTTATTTATTTATTCGTAATTAACCGGCGAGAGTTATGGACCTCCTCGATTTACTGCCCTCCGAGATGAGTTATCAGTATGCGATTGCTTTATGTTGTGTCGAACGTTTTGGCGATGTCCTTTTAACGTTTAGTCGATATTCTTACAATTTTCTTTTGTATGTTTATTACATCAAAGCAATTTACAGCACGTAGGTACACTAACAGTGTCGGTCAGCGGAGAAGTCAATCCTAAACCATTATGCGTCATTTAAATTCAATACAAATATAACATACGATTTTATTTGGTACTTTCCTAAGTCAATAAAAGACACCCGTGAGGCTTTAGTTTAAATTATTAACTAAGTTATAGTACAGGTTAACATAGTCCGCCTGCGACCACGGGTGTAACGTCATGCCTGAAACGTCAGGATATAATTAAACATAAGTTTACGCGATTAAGACCCGTTTGTCTTTAAAATATGAGTGATAATCGTGAAAGTTTAAACCAATATATAGGTTAACATAGCCATAATATTTCTTCGTTTTTTTAGTAGAAAAATGTCTGTAGATATTCACATTTTTACCGTCTCCGAGAAGTTGAATAGGTTGAATGGAGAAGAGGTTGAAGGATAAATGCGTGAAGACCTATGAAAAATTAATTAAATAAAACTATAATAGTTCTAAGTTAGTACAAGCAATTCACTATTCGCTTTCAAACTAGGCGCGAAGGCAGTCGAATATCATTAGCATGTACAATAAGTTAACCATTAATAACCGGCGGTATCGAGATCGACAACGATTTTATCGACTATCGACTGTCGATACTCGATAAGGCCCGTCACGAGGCCAATTTGTAAGCGGCCATAAATTTCTTTATTAAATAAATCATTCGTTTATTGTTCTCTTCTCGCCTAACCGAGTATTGTTGCCCGGGTTGTTTGATAACATGCCGTTTACATTTTTTCTTAATACTTAATATTTCATGAGTATATTTGATGACGATTTATTTGAACTTTATATGGAGGTTGGTACATGGTCTGTCTACTCGTATAGTGACAAAATTAGACTTTATAACACCTACCTACATATAATATAGGTATACATTACAAAAGCAACGCAATAATAAGACACAAATGGGTTTATTTATTTCACTTATAATTTAATTTCATGCACCTATATCCGTGTGTTTAAAATCTATAGCGATGCTATTAAAAATAAGTTTCTAAGCCGACACCCACAACTAGTAAGGATTTCTATAAGCCTCGGGGAGCACTTAGCTTTCACCGTAATTTACACTTTATTAATAGTTTATATTTATAGCACGACTTCGCTTTAAATAAACTATCTGTGTTTGACATATTTTAGCTTCTAACGCAGTATATTAAAATTCGTTTAATAGGTGTTGACAAATGATATATCTAAGTTTTAGATTTTGAATACCTATGTACGTATCGATATCATCTAATTGACGAATGGAATAATAGCTTCAGCAGATTTTGACCATAAAAAAAGGATATGTCTGAAAAGAGCATCACTCAAGGACAAGAATAGAGCGAAATTAGATACAGCTGGACAAGTTTAGTGAACAGTCAAGTGCAAAAATATAAATCGAAAGAATTCTCTTATAAATTACCTTATATTACGACGTTCTTAATATACTGTAATAAAGTGCACTACGACATATTTTTGAGCATGTTTACAAACATCTTATTTTGCCTTTGACTGAACAGACAGTGACAGATATTCTATTACGCACGCGATATACTGCCGCACGATTATATTACAGGGATGCAGTTAGCCAGTTATCTAAATGATTCCAAAGTTAAACGTATAATTCTCATAACAATAAGTGTCAAAGCGTCGAGTAAATATTGCTCGCCTCCGGGCGCTATGATAAAGGCATCGACAATTCGACATGATTTAGTTTTCCCCTAAACTCGCCACGAGGCGCGAAACCCGTCGTCTTATTAAACGATTATATTAATAAGTTATGTTTTTAATTACGGCGCGATCTCGCGCTTATTTATTCGAATAATTTTATAAGGCCCCGCGGCGGACCCAGCTGCCAGGCACAACAATAAAATATATGTGCCCGATGAATAAATTCGATCTGTAACGAGAATTATTACGTGTGGCATTCCTGTGTCATTGTACGAATATCTAATAAGCTGGTTTTTATTACTGCCACAGGTGTTTTAAACATATTAACGAGAAGAATCCGATTTACAAAAAAAGATTGTAAGAAAAATGGAATGCAAATAGACAAATTCACTTGCATACCTATACAAATATTCTGCACAAAAATATTTGGCGAATCTTCAACAGGTTACCTATTGACTGTGATATGACGTGTTAAAACAACATAATAAGCTGACAGACAGCTATATCACTAATTCGCCTCCAGCTAAAATGCAGAGATACGCATATAAAAAAAAAACAAGTAAAATCTCGGCAGTCATTAAGAAGGTTACGTTACGTCTAAGCATTGTCGTCTGAATGCCGCTCAAATCATGTGACAGATCGAAAAATAACGCACGCCATCGGCTCGAGATGCGGAATCCGGCGCGCACTGATTGACACGTGTGTAGGTGCTGACGAGTCTATACTATTGTATGGAAGTCCCTGATTGTGACGAACGTTTATTTGCGAGCTTTAGTGAATATCAACGTGTCAACTCTGATGTATTGTCACGTAAACACCTACTGTATGGTGTATGGTCATATATCTATTAGCCTACATAGCTTATTTCGATATTTATGGGATGTCTCGTATTTATATTATATTTACAGCAGGTAACATCACAAACAAGGATTTTGGCAGTATTCGTGATTTAACCATGTAATACAAATAAAAATTTGACACAAAATTTGTCATTTACTACTAAATTACGAACGACTTACAACGAATACCTAGGTCAACCATCCCGAAACGTGGGACGAATTTTTGAAATTAGTTTAAATTAAGTAAGGCTAAATCAATTATACCTAAAAATTAATTCTGGCTCCCATGGTACCAATCATAATGAGATTATTCGAAGTCCAAGAACGTTCGCTATTTGGTCAAATGTATTTTCAAGGTCCTCACTTTTATTAACCTTTTCGCGGTAACATTGTTTTATAGCATTCGATTATGAGTCACGTTTCAGGATTCCTTCTCAGGCTTGTTTCGTCTGCACCTCCCGCCAAAATAACAACCTGTAAATGGGTCAAGTCAGCAACAATGTCCTTACCTCAGCCTGCACCGCACCGAGTTATTAATCAATTTTTATATCGTCGTAAACCGCGTCGGAATTAAAGTTGAAATCATATTTTTATGGGATTTAGATCCGTGGTTATTATTTGGGGTTTTATAGTGAGTTTAGCGGTTCCAATTTGTGGGGAGTGATTTATGAGGAGGACTAGACGTTGAGCAGACGCAGCTAGTCGGCCGATCGACAAAGGAACGACGATGTGACCTTGTCTATATCTATGATCATTTGACCATCAGGGTGTTGTCTTTTTTTTTTTAATTGACCTTATTAGTTAAGCTTCAACATACGGCTTGCTGACTAATCAACTGACAGGGCGCATGCCTAGGAGAAGGATAGACAGCGCCAGGGTGTTTAGTCAAGTTGCCAATCGCTAACGCTGAATCGTCAATCGCGAACGATAGGCACCTAACGTCTTTGTCGTACTAGTATGAAAGAGTGACAGAGAGGGAAAACTACGATAATCTACTGAGCGTTAGCGATTGGCTACTTGGCTAAATACCCTTGTAGCCTTACCATGACTGCAAGTATCGGTAACGTTAGGTTTTACTCGCTACGTAAAACAGGCCATCGCGCTCGCTCCAATATCAGTGCGACCACGATAGAATGCATTACGCATCGAGTATAACCTAACGAATTCTTTACTTTCATAGTACGGCTACTGAAGCCGTGCCATGAGTTAGAAAGTAAGGTTTATCTTAGCGTTTATTCGATACGTAAAGCAGTCTATCACGCTTTCACTGATATATTGGAGCGATCGTTATGGACTACGTATCGAGTAAATTCTAAAGTAGTAAATTTCGGTTACTTTCCACTCGTGATACACACTGACCATTATATTAGGTTCGTGCAAAGAGCCTTTATGTGTTTGTCAGTAGTCTATACGAGTTTGTCCCGCATTTTGATCACTAACCAAATCCTTATTATTATATAATGTTTATACAAAAGGAGTATGTTCGTATCCTTTGCCTGAATAATTTTTGTGCATGACTTTACCTAACCGCGACTAAAACACGAATAAGACTTAACGTGAATTTCTAATTAGTGGACACTGAATGCAAGTTTATTTACGAATCTAATTAAAAGGCAGTGTTCCGGCGACTCGTCTTACCCATCTCTCTAGGAACTCGACTGTGAGACATTGGCCGATATCCCAGACGGAATCAGTGTACGACAGCTGATTTCCGGACTCTCTATTAAGAAACATGTACCTACATTTAAAGAAACTACTCTCAAACCTAGGGTAGTTAGAAGCATTTATTGAATGAACTGGTAAATTGCCGCTTTGTTTAGTTTAATGCGTAACTTTTGTCTATTTTACATGTGGATTATTATTATTGTGACATATCCCAAGTAAACAATTATATCCCTACTTCAATATTGATAATATTATAAATGCGAAAATAACTCTGTCTGTTACTTCTTCAGGTTAAACCGCGGCACCGATTTTGTTGCAATTTGATATGGTGATAGTTCGACACCCCCGGGGAAGGACTATTTAAAGCGAAAATCATCTTCATCTGTGTATGCGTAGACAAAGGCGCGAGCGGGTGCTAGTAAGAAAAAAATAAGGAAGCGTAACTCAACTGCTCAGTTGATCCTTTATAATTTAAGGCGGCAGTTTCTTCAAAGATAAGCTTTACTGTTTAAGTGTAAGTCATGGTACTCGTATACTCTATATAAAAATACGCTCGTGTTTATCAGACTTACGGCGGCATCGGCAATTCGGCAGTGCGGCGCGGAGTGTACGCGGCGGCGGCATTGCGCTCCGCTGCCGCCACCTAACACGCGTATAAAATCTTTGATACGCAGCACCGATGGAATCGAAATCCGATATTCGACTCACAAGTTTATTTATCGCGAAATGCGACGATATTTCAGGCCGTCTGTCACTCAGACAGTTCACAGAAGCGGCAAGATTAATTGTATTTCGGTTGAGTCATCAAAATAATTAGAATGACGCTATTTTAGTTTCTGATGCTAATTTGACAGACGTCGCGGGAGATTCGTGTCTTCTTGTTTGCCGGGTGGATTCTTTGATTGCTTCTTTATTATTTATTTTTAATCTTTCATGTGACCGAGCATATGTGCGCTGGTCCGGTTACAGGGCACGCGCTACTTATGATATTTCGGTATGATGGATCTCTTGATTCGACTATCAAAGCGGTTTAGCTTGCGTGACAAAACGTGTAATAGCCGCGGCAAACGTGTCGTATCAGAACGAAATGTCATAATCTATAGTAATAATAAATTTACTCTAAATATTGGCTTGTATCCAAGCCGTCGCGGTTAGTGTAGTTTCCATTCAAATGACTATAGCTGTAATAAGACCGGTTTATAGTAGGGAATATTTGATAGCTTGTTCTGGGAAATTAAATTAAATTTACGCTAGTTGATTCTCAACTAGACCGCAATACGTATATGCATTTACTAATATTGTCACAACTGAGACACATGTCATGTGATCAAAGAAAGACTTGCTGTAAATTACAATTTCATAGAGTAGAACAATGGCTGAATTATTTGAATTATTTATGAAGCAGACTATAATATATTAATCAAAGCGTTTACAGGCTTGTTAAATATGATATAAATAAGTCTTTATGTGTTACTTTATTCTTGTTTTGCATATGACGATGACATAGGTATGCATAATTGTGATCAGTCAAATTTATAATAATGTTAATCAAAATGTAGGCACATTTATTATTGTTTTAAGCAGGAAATTTTCCCACATTTGTGGCTAAATAGGATTGTTCTTCATCCGACAATGTTGGCTACAAGCCAGCTTTATCATAATGTTAACACAACATTCCAAACTATAATGAATCGTAGATTTTGCCTATCGCCGAAACACGTGACATCAAAGAAACAATTTCATTAGAAATTAACGTCCCACAGTCAAACTGTGTAAACCGTTTTGTGGGACAAATATTATAAGTATAAGTATAAGTGTACCTTTGATATAATAAATAAATAATATAAAACATAATAATCAGGACATTTTCGGGTTGATTGTCATTGTCGGATTGACTATTCAAAGAGTAATTAAAAATATAATTACGTGTGAATATGAACAGTAAAAAATAAACTATCACGATGACCTGTCAATCTTCAAGATCAATTGTGGAGTACTTGGAGTAGAAGGTAATTTTCAAAGCATATTCATTTGCGACAAGTCCCTAATCTAACGATAGAAATCTATACAAAACGATAAAGCGGCCCTCGAACTTCGGAATCCGCAAATTTGTGGAAGTTTTCTCTGTCACTCTAATGAAGCCTTTGCTGGCATAACAGAAACAAATCCCCGAAATTTATGAATTTCGGTGTTCGTAGTAGGCCAGGATACGATTTCTATCGAGGGCAATTAGCGTCCATCCGAGAGTGTTAGAGTTTACATGTATGTACCGAGATCAGAGAGCACGGGACATGTTGTGACAATGCCGAGAGGATGATTAATGAGGGGTAATCTAGTGGTTTTTATTTAGAAATCGCGGGGGGAGCGGCTTCACAAAATAGGCCATTGGGTAGTTAGTGGAGTATCAGAGCCTGTAGTTTCGAAAGTGGGGAAACGAAATTATTTATTTTAGAACGTTTCTGGAGATTCTACACGTGTCTCAATATATTCCACATGATATGCAACTATTATCATCGTTAATGTAATATCAATAATGCATCCTAGCCGTAAACGAGCATTCGCTCATTCTATCGCCCATTCTACGAAATCAACGAATTTCGACGAATCACGTTTTGTGTAGAAAACGAACGATTTTCGTAGAGTGGGGGATAGAATGAGCGAATGTTCGTTTGGTCTAAATGAAGGTAGGTACTTGTTTAAGGAAAACACAAAAAATAAGCTTTATTTAACAATTCGCTAACAGGAGTGGCATGGAAACAAATTTGTATGGAGGTGAACGCACATGTGCGTCGGTGCCAGTGAATGTAAGATAAACGCATAGGCATGATAGATGGTACCGCATACACCGGGTTCCCACCTTGTCGACGCTGTACAGACTACAAGATCAAACCACATGTATTACAATGACGCAATTGCAAAAGGCGATGATGCCATTCGCGAACATTAAAAAATAAATCAAATCCATTAAATTAAAATGTCCGTTTCACGTTTCACAAATGTACAATCAAACCGCAGCCGGCCACCGCGGGTATTATTCCGTTTCTCTGGAATTAGACGATTACAACATTCGCCTATTTCAAATCTAAGATATTTGCCCAGTTTTCAAACATACATTTAAAACAAAAGCAGTTGATTTCGGGAAACCTACATTTCTATGATTTAATAATACAAGTATCAGGGTATTTACATTCCGTTGCCAACTTATTTTAAATCGTAAATAATCATAGATGTTAGAGTTCAGATGTTTGGTTTCTTGTTTACTATTTTCTGGGGAATTAAATATACGTAGTGTCTAAAATTGATCCTAATATAAAAGACTTACATATGTACTAGTTAATAATATATAAATGAAAAAGTGCTGAGTCACTATTGTTACTAAAATTCAAGATCAATAACATCGATACAACATCATTTTAGTTAAAACTCGGTGCTGCTTGAACAACATCGCAAAATAATGGTAATATAAAACGGAGCAATAATAAGTCCAGTGTCCAAACTTAGGTACTAGGCCATAGTCTCCTATGACCTAAAATTCACATTAATAACATTGCTTCTACTTATAACATCGGCACTGACCCAGATCTTATCAAGACACCGTCGTAATTCACACAACATTTACAATTTGTCACCGAGCGCTACACAATTTGACACCCGGAGGCGCATTCAGACTAATCATTTTCTATACCAATTGGATATCTGTGCTGTGAATTGCAAAAGCTAGTGGTTATTTTCCAAAACAATACTGATCAAGTAAAACAGATAGAATTAAAATGACAAAAACAGCCAAAACCCGCGCTATACCAAATAGTGTATGTTTCGGTACTACATGAATAATGAATCGAACGGTGAAAAAAATTTTGCCAGTTGGTAACGTTTCGGAATTCGCTCCCTGATAAACAGTACAATTACAATTGTAACGTCATATGTAATTCGCAGTTATTATCAAAGCTAAAGTAATCTCGACCACAATTACGCAATTACTTTAATTAAGTGGCCCGCAATTACTTCCCGTCGCAATTCTTTCGTAACAAAACAGTGGGGCTGGTAATGTCCCTTATCTTTATAATATTATCTTATGAATCGCACTATGCTCCTCCTATCTTCTTGAGCTGTAACACAAAAGCATTGCAGTCGCACAATTACCAACAACATTGCTACGGGGTAGGTAGAGTCACGTGGGGTAAATGTACGCAGTTAAGAGTTCGCGATCCTATACACTTAAATCTGAGATAATAACTCAACACTCACTCACTGCAAAAATACGTACCTAAAAAATAATCTGCACATACTTCATTAGGGTTTCCCCAAAACTATGATTGCTTTCGCGTTTTTAATGTATGTGTCGTCATAGTAGTTTCTTTTACGCTCTTACTACGTAGTAATAAAGGTTTTAATAAATGGATTTAACCGAATTCGGGTCTATAGATTTGGGGAGGCCCGTATGGTACGATACTCACATAAGACTGATATTTTACGGTAATTTTGATGCCTCTTTTCTATGCACTTGGTAATCTTGGTATACAATTGGTTACCTTAATGAAAATGATATTTTTCTTATTAGGCGCAGTTTTAATTTGGTTGAACTTTTTCAGCGATTTTGCTATTATAGATCTTACAAGTGCCTGCAGAAATAAAATGGTTTTGATTCGGAAATTCTTATAAGAGTAATTAGAGAATTTCAAGATACGTAAGAAAAAGCATTAATCAAATAGAAAGTTGATCAGAACAATTAAGAACGGGTCGAACCGCAAACCCGATATTTGTTAACTTATAGTTAAGTAGCGTGACAGCCAACTCGGGCGAGTATGCGCATGAGTATGTTTAATCCAGCCACTCGACCGGCAACCTAGAGCAAATAATTTATTAAGTTAATTGACCCATTCAGTGTTTGTGTAGAAAGTAGGCATTTTCTATGATGTAGTGATGCAAGAACCTGGTGATTGGTGAAACATATTCACAGGTTTAATTAAAATAGGTAAAACCAACGAAGTTAAAATGACTCACTTCAAAAATTATACCGACGACCACTAAACTGACATAAAAAAGGAACTAAAAACAAATCATCATCATAAACTTAAGAGCTAGGCTCTTGTCGGTGGAGCAATTTCCACGTTTCTCTTTCCTGGGCTTTCTCATTGATTATACTACGACACCACGTGCACCTTTTCTTTTATTTGATCCATATAGGCCCTCCTTGGTCTTTCTCTCTGTCTCCTTCCCTCAACTTTTCCTTCTATTAAAATCTATAGATACTCGTCGTGTCGTAACAAGTGTCCAATCATTCTCCCTCTTCTGTTCTCTATTGTTTTTAAAATACACCTGCCCTCATTCACCATATTTAGCACCTCCTCATTTGACCTCTTCTCTGTCCAGCTTAAAAGCAAATAAGGTAATGAAAAGGGTAAAACCGCTACCTACCGCCGATCAAAACAGTCGAAAAGATAAACACATTCTAAGTAATCCAAAACAATGTTAGCGAGCACGTCTTGCACGCCAAGTAGAGCCATTTAGTAAGGGGCGGCGAGGGTACAATTACTGCGAAATAACCAATAAATTACATAGCAATGGCTGCGGTGCGCCGGCGCCGCGCGTCACGCTTCCGCGAAACGCCATCTAGCGGCCGCAAATAACACGATCACGATCGATATCGACACGGACGATCCTATAACCCGCTATTAGGGAAATTGTCACTAATAGCTGTATGGTAGCTAAATAGCAAAGAAAATGATTCGCAAGATGAAAGTTTCATGAACGCTTGCAAAATTATTTGCTGCATCAGCACTTGAAGTAGATACTCTGTATTTAGTAAGTCATTTAAAATGTAATTAAATTACCTACTGTTTAAAGTTGTGTTGTATTTAATGATAATAAAAAGAACTACACACAAAAAGTCCGCCATCTTCCGCCATTGCCATTCTATACGGGCAACGTTGTTTTATTCCGACATCTGTTTCGAATTTTCAATTTTACGACGCTTATCCGCCGCATACTATGGATTAGTTGCATTTGGAACTTTGTTGCAAATCACTTGTTGCACTCCAGTTTCCCTATGTGGCGACGGAAACGTTGACATTACCAGAACGACCCTTTGTTCCCCATGTTCCTCAATAAAGTATTATTTCTGTATTAATTTCTAACGGTTCATTATCTGGAGCTTTCTTAATGTGCCCATAAAATTTGCCTTCCTAGAAATCGGCCGGCTTTTGAGTGATTTAGAAAAAGTTTATAAGGGTATGTCCAGTCAATAGATAGTTGAATGTTTGCTAGAAATTGTTTCGGAAACAATGGAGACAAAAAACTGTACAGTGTGGGATGTACCGCGAGCAAATCGGGAGGAAGTCACATTAGGGGTGCAGATGTGTTCGTCTCGTAACTAACATTATTGTTAAGTCTGTTAATTGTACGATGTTGTGTAGGTTATGTAGGTGGTGGTAGTGGTGGTAGTTGTGTAGGTTGTCTGGAAGAGATCGCTTTTTAGCGATAAGGCCGCCTTTTGTGACCTCTATTTTTTTATTTCTTTTGTTTTGTTTACTTTTATTTTTTATTACGTGTGAGGTGTGCAATAAAGAGTTTTGTATTGTATTGTTGTCAATAGAACTGGAAATACATGTATAAATTATACGATTATTTCGATTTCATTGAAATTGTTGTAATTGAAATCATGTTATTATTTCAGCTCAATAAGTGATACTTTAGTATGAAAAACAACGAATACACGAGTCGGTAAATACTGAAATAGCTAGAGCTACATAAATCATGAAATCATCACATAATAATCAACAGTGTGTATTTTAAATAATTAGTAAAAACTATAATCAGTTAATCACACCGTTGGTATCATTATCACAAGTGATTAAGCTATAACCAGATTCAAAACATAGTTAATGTACCTACATCTTCACCAATCGTATCTAATCCTTCCATACCTGCGTTATCAACTAGGCACAACATCGCTCCCCATGACTCAGTATTGAACGGTTCCGACAAACTTATCGATATTTTTTCACCGTCTCGGTATCACTGCAATGTCTCCACCAATTCAGGTAGACAAAATACAATAATAAAACATTTACCCGACCACGACGTAAAAAAAATTGAAAGCAATTAACTTGCGAGTAAGCCTCCGTGGCGTCAAAAAGATTACAAAGGACGTATCAGTTTTTTTGTCGAAACGAGATTTTATTCTCGGTCGATATGCAGTTTTTGGTCTTGAGATTAAGGACTATTTTCATTTGAACGTATGGTCCCCTTTCGTGTAGGTGGTCATGTTATTTGTTTCTGTTAGATAACAAATTGGTCATCTTTACGAGCCCTCCGATGAAGTTGTCGTCGATATGCCCTTTTAACGCTATAAAATTATTTTTAACAGAAAATTATGAAAATCAGCTCAGTCGGGCCTTTACAAATTGTACGGTAATATTCGTCAATAAATTTCACACTTTTATTGAAATAAAGGTCTGTCAATAAGTTAAGCGTGGTTGCGTCAAAGGAATATGGCCCTTGAGGTGGATGTAATAAGAATATTGGCACGTGTCGCGGTGTGGCCAGCAGATGTCGTGCGACAAAGTAAGCGTACGTGCTTGTCGCATAAACACGCGTGGTGTGTGGGGCCCGCGTATGCAAACAAAAGCTAGGGGTAATTCTGATACAACTTTTAATAGTTACTATTTCGCATGAAGAATTTCACACTTAACACTCTGCGTATAATTATAAATTCATTGCTTTGTATATTGATTTAAACTTTCACGATTATCACTCATATTTTACAGACAAACGTAAGTTTACGCGATTAAGACTCATTGCATTGTAATCGCAGACGGAGATATAGTGTGAGGTAATTTAGAGATTATGTTAATTTTCCGTTTAAAGACAAATTGGTTTCATGAGCAAAAGTCAATATGTAGGTACAATATACTTAAATACAAGTCGTGAACAATTGTAATAGTTTCAATAATCGCCTTTAACTAATACGGATTGTTATCTGTCTTGCATCAGATAGGTACATTGTTCAGCATATTATATCATACGGTATGAATCACAATAACATCAACGATAACATTTTATTCAATAGAAGTGATTTTTATGTCAATCCCTAATAGAGCTGACGCTGATGGCCCAGCTTAGGCGATGACTTGACGATTTTAATAACTTCTGAACAAATCCGTTTTACTACCAATAAACTAAACCACGTACTCACACATCGATATCCCGATTAAAAAAACAAATGTCACACATGAAAAATATTCAAATTCAAATGAGAACAGATCTCTCATTGTATAAGTTATTATAACTCGTATCGAATTTACGACGAACGTGATTTAGTGCCTCTCTTGATGCGGACGGACGGACGGACAACAATAGCCTCATACAAACTGAGGAAAGAATCGGCCCATGTTTTAGTATTACTGCGGTCACACTCTCCCTTAGTCTGGATAATTTTATAGCTTATCCTTCTCGGAAGTTAATACGCGATTATAACCAGAAAATAGAAAGAAACAACATTGAAAACTACTTCCATAAGTCAATTAATTGGTTTCAAATGCCACTCACGGCTGTAAAATTCTCAATCAAAATAAAGAAACGGAGGAATCGTGTTTCAAACCATTGATTAAATCGCAAACATTGGAACGCGATTGAATTCGACGCCTAAAATAATCGATTAAACACGCATTGGAATCGGAAACAATGCATATTTCGGGCGTAATTCGACGATCGAATTCGGCTGTTGACACGCGCCGAGCTTTAAAAATTAAAAAAAAAACACGTCAGTCCTCATTAGCTTATCGGTAACAGAACAATGTACCTATTCACTGATATAAGAATTTTACTGGCACGTGATAGACAACAGGAATATCATATTAAACTCCTAAAACAAATTGTTGACCTCTGTCTGTCCAATAATTTGCAAGCAAATAAAAATAAATCGCTTTCGTCTTAACTACGTGTTTAAAAATTGACGCTAACAAATTGGCAATCGTAAAGCTCTTGATATCGATGTTAAACATTAATCCGTTGGTGGTCATGACCCTTAAGATCTTTTTATTTTTTAGTGCACTTAAGGGTATGCAAAGACGAAACGAACATGCATGCATCGCGAAAGTCTCGTCCTTTATGGTGGACAAATTAGCTGAACAATAAACATTACCATTATAATGCCATAATAAGCCACCAGGACGTAAAACTGGTTTGAACGTCATAAAAATTCAAGTTTTACACCCTTAAGCGATATGACAAATTTATGAAACAGAATCTCATTAATTTAAATAAAATGTAACATTAAAATTTTCTGATAGAAACGGTAGATCAAAGCCATCGCTTTAATAAAAGTTATTAAAAGCAAAAACAAAACGTTTAAGCTACATTTAAAAATAAATTAATAGAGCACTAAATGTCTATGGCACGTTAATTTTCATATAGAATTTAGAATAAAGCGGGCATTCATGTGGGGACTTTGATATATTGTTGATTCTTTCGTCAAGAGATTAGATTCGGATCTGCGGTTTGCAGGAAACTAGTATAAATGCGTCCGCTAGGGATGTGCTTCATGTGCTCAATCCTTTATATTTTTTAATTCGTCGACTTGTCATCTATAGCATTGCCCATATAGCATGTGTAAACACAGCACTATATCATTGCACATAATTTGACAAAAGTTAAGTATACCTATTCATTTTAAAGAGCAAATTAATACGACGCTTTGATCAATGAAGCAACAGTAAATCAACGTTATTTTTTACAAAAATAAATCAATACAAAATTCACCTATGAAGCGAGCTATGCGTGTTATGTCCAACGAGGAAATATGTCTCATCACTATGTCCACGTTGATTAATTCCACTTTTATTTGTATAAGAATTAAACAGCTGGCGAGCGTTTGATCCCGATATCCCGAGCGCGACGACAAAACGTCTCGACATATTTTTTCATGACAGTGTGAAAATGCGACGAAAATATAATCGATCATAATCTTGGTGGAATCCGTTGAATTGCGTACTGGACTGTTTTAAACGATTCTCTATTCGAATAATAGCCATTTAAAAATATAGAACGTTAAAAATATTTTAGCAGTACTGAAATTTATATTTCATACGGGAAAATTATTGATAGGAGATTAATAAGACATAAATGACATAATCAATTAAACTAACTAAAGTTTAAGAATCGAAAGGTGACTAAGACCTAACTTGCTCAATATTTTTGGTAAACTAACTGCGCAACTAAGACGGAATTAATTTTTCCAATCACGGCTTAGTAAATTAAAGTAAAAAGAAATAAATCTTTTCAAGTTCTAAAATAACACTTTAAAGTAATAATGGTCGATAACTGTATCAATAACATTCACGGTGGGTACGCGTACATCGGTAAACATACTGTTTCCAACTATTATGGTACAAGTCACAAGCGGTGTGAGTGGATTGTATCTATTGTTTTTGTTTAACATAACCACAATTGGGATTAACATAGTTTGACTCAGTTTTACTACATTTAATTTACTGTAATTTTTCTAAATAATAAAAAAGATTCATATCGCATGCATATCTCAACGGTAAACAGATCTACACACTTTTGCAGCCAAGCGTACATATGCGGTTGGTATGGTAAAATAAATTTATAATTCTCCATTTTTGGTTAATTTTGTTTTTTTTTTTGCAAAGAAGGTACTTGAATCGATTTCCTTGACTCTACACTACGAGTGATTTGTACTTTTAAGTAGCACGACTTAATGCAATCGCTAGCTCGCCAGCTGAATAAATTAAATACTTTATGTAGATCCTCTCACTAATCTAGCTTGCACCAGTGTGAACGAGATAGACATTAAGTAGTTTATGCAGACGCTAAAGCATCCCACCGCGGCTAAGCGCACTGAAGGCGTACACTAAAAACATAAAAAAAATCGAAAAGTTCGGGCATCTATGACAATTTAATTAATAAGTGACTTGTGTAACAGAGACCTACTCAAAATTCACGGTATGCCTTCCGTAGCCGTACCATGAGCTTTCAAGTAACTTATAGGTTAGGTTTTACTCGTCGATACGTAAAGCATTCGAACGCGATGCACTGCTTTACTTAACCATTACTTGACAGCTCATGGTACGGCTACTGTAGCTCTACCATTAGATTCCGCTACGTTATTAACGTGCGTTTACTTTCTATCCATCCCACTCGCTCTTCCTTATCGGCGCGAGCGAGCCGGATAGACGCGTAAACGCGCGTTAATAACGCCGCGGTAACTCAAGGTACGCTACTGATGGGGTTATTCCCACCTGTTACCACCAACTTGACACCAGTGGTAACAACTGGGATTTTTTTCCCACCTGTTACCACTGGGAACAACTGGGAATTAAAATTCCGAACTGTTACCACCAAACTAATTACTTTAGTAACTAACCAAATATTTTAGTGGTAATTAGTGAGGAAAAATCCCAGTAGTTACCACCAAGTACTCTGGTGGTAACAGGTGGGAAAAAAAATCCCAGTTGTTACCACTGGTGTCAAGTTGGTGGTAACAGGTGGGAATAACCCTACTGATGTACTCGAATTTCCCACAGTATCTCATGACTTGCGCCGGATGACTGTGCAGTACCGCCACCGTTATTGCCGCGAGATGACCGTCACAATGTACCGAGTAAGGGTGCCAATAAACGTCCGCGAGGGATTCATACTTCTCCATACCATTTATTTGTTAGTACTGCCGTTTCTCGGCTTTGCTACTAAATAAATAAAATAATTCGCTAAATAGATTAACTTGCACTACTTATTACGTAATGTACACTCCAACAATTTATGAGGGTGAACATTTAATTGCCCACATAAAATAACCGTGTCTCTGTCCATCACCTTTTCAAAAACTACTGAAACGATTTTTATTTAATTGGATGGCATTTGATCCTAAAATCTGAATCTGTGGATGTAGTATTAGCTGCAGAAATGGTTGAATCAATCTTGGTTAAATACCAATTAATTTTAACACATGCACTTTTACAGCATAAGCTACTTTATAAAAGTCACGTTCGGGTAGAATTCTTACTTAAAATTCAGTGAACTGAGTTAATAATTATTATAAAAAAGTTTGAAGTCCATATACGAAATTCCAAACATTAAGCAATATTCAACAGTTTGCCGAACACCAGCATCCCCTTGAGTCAGCAAAACTCGATTGCTCAACAATCGTAATATCTGTCAGTAATTGTAAACAGCTCCATACACCATCAATCTTCACCCTTGTTCTAATTCGAAACAGGAATGTACTAACATCATCAATCTTTGTATAATTTTAGAGCGACTGTGACATAATCGTTTTTTATAAGGGCCGAACTGAGACGAATGCCAAAACCGTACGCGTGTCACGTCCCTAGGCCCGCGACATTATTTTTGAAATGGCACATCCCGGTTTGATAAAGAACATCCACGCGACAAGAGACCATAATCGTCAATACTTAAAAAAATCTTTTTCACTTCTCATGCTCTTAAAATGTTATTTTAGTCCCTGCATATCGGGACTAAAACTCTTTATTAATCTCTAGGGACTAAAGTAATTTTTTTTTAATTGACGTTGGAAACCCGTAAACAGCCACACTCACGGTGTTCAAGAATAAAGGATAGTCGCCATTTTCAGTGCTTGTGTATGGACCACTTTTGTGCATGCCGTGGATACAACCTCTAAACTTTTTTTAATTGACTTTGGAAACCCCTAAACAGCCATTTCTAGTGTTTATGATTTTTGAACGAACGGTTATTGACATTGAAAATAACCTCAAAATGTCAATCGTGAAAAAATATTAAGGAGAATCGATTTATTTTCTTGATATACATGTATATTTAATACTTGTTTAATATATGATTAAGATTGAATCCAATTTATTACTTATTTTTTAATAACCAATTAGCTTCAAAATAGTTATGTAGTTAGCTCCAATTCGTTGGCTAAATATGCAAGTATTTAAAGCGTCATATTTCGAAAAAGGAATACAGATAAAAACTTAAACGCGGAACGAATTTGATTGCTTATTTTTTGTGTTTTTGTCCATAAGTAATATTAATCAAATCGTAGTTATATAATTTACGATGTCACGTCATGCGATGAAGAAGTATTAACGCCTTACTCCAGAATGAAGAAGAATGCAAAAGAGGTGGTGCAAAATCTTTTGCCGCCGAAATCTAGTGTAATATATTCAAAAGCGAATCAAACTGTTATGGATTGGAAAACTGGAAAGCAAATTAGGTAGGTACCAACATCATTTATGGAAGGCGTATTTTTGACATATTTTGATGAAAAATCTAAGAAGCTTAAAACCATACTCCAACTAAACCATACCTATAACTTGAAAAAGTTTGCGAATTTATAGTAAAGTGGCCATGTTCCGAAGAAATCGGAAGTTTTGACATCGCAGAACATATAATTTTTTTGTTTCTTATTTGTTCTTTCTGTTAATTAATACTGAGATTATGTAGAACGTAGCTTTTTTCCTCGCATTCTAAGTGAAAAGTAGAGTGTTTAATTCGGGACTAAACAGCCATAATGACACTCGAACTACATCCACCCTCGCTACGCTCGGGTGGATAAATATCTCGTGTCATAATGGCCTGTTTTAGTCCCTCGTTGAACAATCTACTATTATTTTGTACTGCCAAGAAAAGTAAAATGTAGTAAGTACCAGTGACTTAAGGTGGATTTCGGCCAAACGAGCATTTGCTCATTCTATCCCCCACTCTACGAAATCAACGAATTTCCACAAATCACGTTTTATATAACGAACGAATTTCGTAGAGTGGGGGATAGAATTAGCGAATGCTCGTTTGGTCTCAATGCACCTTAACGTAGGTACTAACTTTAACGTTTATATTCGCGGTATGATATGCGAATTGTTTTAAGTAGTGGCGATATAAGAATGAAACCAATGTTAGTTTTTGTTCGTCATTTTAATTAGTCTCTAAGCAGATGCAAATGGCCACATATTTTACGATTTCATTCATTTAGCACTCAGACAATCCATTCCAAAAAGCAATAACCCCACCCCGCCCACAAATATCAAAGTCTCTTCTAATCAATCAACTTTAGATGAACTCTCGTAGCATCACAGACAAAAACAAATGGGCAAAGCTCGACCAGAAATCGAATTAACCACGAGCCAGTTTAGACACCAATTAAACCTCTAACAAAAGCTATCTTCAATGAGATGAAAAAAATTTGATAGATCAACTCTTTAACGTAATCTATCATCAAACGAAATTCTCTTAAAATGCAGTCTTAAAGTTTCGAACATATGGTTGAAATTTAAGTTGAAGTTTAAGGCTTTAACGCCTAAGAAACTTGAGAAGGCTGTTGGCACAACATCTTATATCGATTAAACAGATAATTAATCACGGGAAATGGATCCGAATGAGATGTTATTAGTTATACCACACTCGCTATTAACAAGTGAAACAATAGGTGTGGACATACATCGGGATTATTTTGGATAGGGTAATCATAAGTAATTATGATGACGAATACTAAGATAACAAGATACATTAATAAATAGTAAGAAGATTTAAGTAAAAAGCAAGTGAATTAAGTATATAAAAAAACCAGCTTCTTATTTGTAAATAAAAGAAATCCAGCTTCTATGTTTAATTAGAATACGTTTTTATCATGTTTATTGAAAAATACTTACGGTTTACAAATTTTAGTTAATTAATAAATAAAAAAAATGTGCAATCTTTTTTAAATTTACATTATATAAGTGCGTTAATTGTCACTTGTCACAGCCGGCAATAGTTATAAATAGAGTTTAAGATCATAACTGCGAAAATAATGACTTAGGATCATCGGCTGTCAAAGGGTTGATCAAATCGCAATTTTAACAAAAGCATCAAAACCTAACTACTAAGCGACAACGCGCATGTAGCACCAAATTATTTAACATAAGGCATACGCTTTTGCGTCGTAGTATAAAAAAGCTACTAAGCACCACGCAAACGATGTTACGTTACCTAAATAGAAGCAGCCTGTAGCTACGAGCAGTTTCGAAGCCGATCAATCAGCTGCTAACGAGCATCGTAGTAACACCCCCCACTCCTCACCCCCACTCATTCACGGGCTTCATTATAAACCTTTTACATTTTATTAACTATAGTGCAGCCAATGAGAACCAGTATCCTGTGTTATCATTATCACATATATCGTCAGATTGGCGATTTGCAAGTGAGTTGGCTGCATGAAGGGATAGAAAAAGTTATAGTAGGCACTAGGCACCTAGTAGAAACTTTTGGCCGTGTGGTGACGTCAGTAAGAATACATTTGTCACCACCCCAACTCCTCCTGCGGGTGTCTTAAGAGTCGACAAAGGGATTGAAGTATCACTGACCATTATTTGATAAAAGATTGATGATGGGCAGCAGCGTCATCATAGTGGACACATTACTGCGATCGCCAATCCGCTTGCCCAGCGTGGCGATTATGGGCATTTACCTCCTAATGCGTCTATACGCATAGTTAATAGGAGAGGCCTACGTCCAGCAGTGGAGAGATACCAATTGGTACCACACATACTACTTATTTAGTACACGGTTCAGAATGAACAAATATGCCAATACATTTTATTCCATTCACTAGATTTCACTTCCTAGATCTATTAATATCTATCAATAAACATTTATTACAGGTATAATATCAAATTACAAATAAAACAAATGCGGCGCTTGAAAAACTAATTAAGACCATAAAATTAGCATTTCCAGTTAGACCAAAAAACGAATTGATTAGTGACCACCAAGGTAACACTTGATTAACATTTAACATCATTTGTCTCTGCATTAAACGTCTAAAAAAATAAAGTGAATTTATTTTTAATCCGCATGAAGACGAAGACAGAGTGCGGGAGGCGTGGCGGGGAACTTTCATTACTCATTCGAGTAATAAATGATAAAACATTATTAATAATACGAGATCATCGTATCGTGATGCGAGCACACAGCACACACATGCATAATGTGGCATTAACTAATTAAAAGATTGACGTTTGACTTTAGCTTTAATCAAATGAGTATTCTAACGATTATCTCTAGTCCAAGTTGCCAATCGCTAGCGCTTAATCGTCAATCGTAAGCGAAAGGTAGCTAACTGTCTTTGTCGCACTAACATGAAAGAGTGCCAGAGAGGGAAAATTACGATACGCTACAAAGCGCCAGAGATTGGCAACTTGGCTAAGCATCCTGGCTTACTACGGCGAAAATCGAAATTCGTAAATTTCAAGGATTTTTCTCTGTCACTCAAAGGAAGGCGTCATTAGAGTGAGCGAGACAAATTCTCGAAATTAACGAATTTCGTTTTTCGTGGTAAGGCCGCTGATATAAGCAGGGGCTTATTTCATCTCCAGTAGCTGTACCATGAGTTTGCAAAATGAAATCCAAATCAAAATAATTTATTGTGAACATGCATGCACCCAGCTAGGGCAATTCAACATTTTTTTAATAATGTAGATTTTTAATCTTAATACAACCATTGCTAAATTATAAGCTAAGCAGAAACTAAATTTTGAAGTGAGTATATAGTTTTACCGTATCTGCCATACAATTTTGTATATATTAACTTAATAACTCTAGTTGTCATGTCATACTCGTAAGCACGATTTGATAATAAATAAATAAAGTAAATAAATATCTTGGGACATCTTACACAAATCAACCTAGCCCCACGGTAAGCTCAATTAAGGCTTGTGATGTGGGTACCAGGCGACGATATATATAATAGATAGATACATAGAGATACTTAAATACATATATACAACCATGACCAAGGAACAAATATTTGTGATAAATAAATACACAAATAATGCCCTCGCCGGGATTCGAACCCGGAACCTCCTGCTTCGTAGGCAGGGTCACTACCAACTCGGCTACGGAGGCTGACTTTGCTTCGTAGGCTACGGAGGCTGATAACTGTACACTTTGTTATACCAACTAGCAAGTACTTACACCCTAAATCAATGCCGCGTATTTATAACGCGAATAAAAAACCGCGAGCGCCGTCGTTGAAATCCGTCGTGTAGCGATTAGTTTCGTTATCTGTGGCGCGTAATAACAACCAGAAGTTTATTGAGCATGCTCGGAGGTGATAAATTGAATAATAATTTATTCCGAACGAGATAAGCAGCCGATCGCGAAGTGTGATACTCTCAACGTGGCGGGCGGCAGTTACACCGATACCGACAGCGTCTTTACCTGTAGCTAAGGTCCGACCGAGACCCATATTTTAGTCTGGGCCGAGACCGAGACCGAGAATAAATTCGAATATCGGCTGAAACCGAGACCGAGAATTGGTAAAAAAGATAAAAAAACTTCAAAATTACATAAAAAATCCCTAGCAAAAAATACCTATAGTAAGTCAAACGTAACACTAAATTAGGAAAATTTTTTAGACATTTACTTTTTTCCATTTTTCATAATTATTGTATTATTAAAACGGTGTGCTGCGGACGCATTTGGTGTGACCCGGCCTTTAAAATACATGTAAACAATATAGGTATAATTGATGCTAACATTATACCCCTTTATTCATAAACGTTTGCTAACTTAAGAAGCCGCTAATAATTGTTTGTCCCTTTCGGTCTTAACAATGTGTCCATAATAGCAAAAGGGACAAACAATTATTAGCGGCTTGTATAGTAGTGTAGCTAGTATATAGTATTCGAATAAAAAATATGTCACTATCATAGTTTAAAAAATCTGTTATTTTTAAATCTGTTAAAGCAGGTAGTTAAATGTTACGGTGTGACGCGCGCTCCCAATTCACAGCCATTCTGTTTCAATTACGCATCGAACCGCAGAGCGGGTGGATGCGGCACAACAACCCGCCCCTGATGAAGCTATTTACTCCTTTTTTATACACACACAATACCGGACAATTACATTTAACATAAGGAACTAAAAACAATAATAGCGCATTCGATGTTCGACATCTTAGTAACTCCTGGAACACCGGAACCGAACGAAATAAACCATTTTAGTTACAAGTAGATAATTGAATTTAAATTTTGCAATTATCATACATTAATAAACAACTAATATACTATAGTAATAAAGCATTAACGGTGTGTATTAGATTGCATTGCTTTTACCTTATAATTAATACGACCATATTAATAACAGTGGTGTAACAATGAGTATTGATTTGACTAACAACTAGGCGGTTCAGAATCAACATGATCTATCTAGCGACAATCATGGCGCCATTTACAACGGAGATCAATTAATGCTAGACAGAGACGGTAAATTAAAGTACCATGCGTAGGAGAGAGACGGAGTATGACTTATCAATCATGTGCCTGCGCACGATCTAAACGCTTGCGGCGATCGAGCGATCTCCCGCTTAATTATTTCTATTATGATATTTAAAGTATAATGATCACCTGAGTGCATGGCGAATTCCCACACTCGTTGCACTGTAGCCTTAATTAATACGAAGTGAAAATAATAAACGAGCGAGCGTGCGATATGGGCGCAATATGTTTTAGTCGTTAAGTGCATTATAACGATTTCAGTCTGGTTTATTTAGTTTTGTTAAAAGAAAGGCGTTGAATAATACGCCTTGGTGCGCGCGATTCTAAGAAATCGCCCTTTGTTAATTTTATATAGAGTAATTATTACCATATGCTTTAGTATTCCTACACCTACTTAGTTATAAATTAGTACCTACACATACATATCATAACTATATACAATTATACATATATCTACTGAGACCAATATATATTTATCCTATGATAATATTAGGATGCATTTTGTAGCGATTGGTTAGAACATGCACTAAGCCCTAGCCGTGA
Organism: Thaumatotibia leucotreta; assembly: GCA_025490895.1. NCBI lineage: Eukaryota > Metazoa > Arthropoda > Insecta > Lepidoptera > Tortricidae > Thaumatotibia > Thaumatotibia leucotreta. Next base: position 6,698 of record JALPQI010011270.1, on the reverse strand, counting down.
CTACCGCAAATAACGTTATTTCAAAGACTTTTCTTATCTTTCAAACACGAAAATGGTGAACGTTCAGATAAAAACAACCAAATTTAACCTAAAACCGAAGATTTCAAGCTAAAGACACTCAAAACAGATTATTACTGACTCTACCTTGTAATAAAATAATAAATATCAATATTTTTATCGCGCGGATATCTTTTACTACGTAACATTCACGCGGCTTTATACAACTGATTTATGTGAATGTAAAATAATAATACTTTATTTGTTCCTAATATCTTCTTCTGGCAGTCTGATCCGTGGTCATCAATCACCAGATCTTATCATTTGACCACCGATCTCACAATATAAAACCGTTTTCCTATACGCACTTACAATACTACTGATACGGACCTATATTAAATTTGTGTCCGATCACCAATAACTGTAGAACTCTGTTGAAGAGTAGTTTGAAGAAGCGCCATGGTCTTGTTAGACTGGTAGCGCGTATCATTTCAATCGTCGATGAATGAATGAGGCATTTGAACTAATGATAAATTACGAGATGTATAAATCGTTGAGGATTAATCAAGAATAAGAACAACAGGTAACGCTTGTGGGAAACTTACCTCGTTTTTGCATGAAGGAGAACAGGTCATCTAAGAATTCCTTCCGTTGAGGGTCATCGCTGATCTCGTACAACTGCAACAAGAAGAAATATCACATTAAAATCAGTCTGTAGTACAATTAGATTAGGCTTATTAACGTGCATTTAGACCAAACGAACATTCAAGTATTGGCAATCTAAACAACGCTATACAAAAGGAGAAGATAGGTTTGTAAATCGTTGCTCCATCTGTGCCGTGAAATTACGGTAGGACAAAATCCACTGTCGGCCGGAATAAACACATTTGGTGAGCTATTGAAAACCACGTGAAAAGGTTTGTTGGTCGCAAAAACTTGGCGCCGCCAGTAATCTATAGTGCGCAAACGCACCCTTTGTAAATAACGGGCAACCGACAGATTTGTCAAATTAAAGCATGTTTGAATAAACTAATCTTGCAACTATTTTTTTGTATGCATGTAAATTTGATTAATAAATAATAGTTGTTACAATGTAAGTCATCGTGTTCCTGCTTACTCTTCATAGATATTGAAATCGCGTTTATAATAAAAAATAGTTGTTTTATTAATATTTAAATACTGCAGAAACCACACGAGTCCGCTGAAAGCAGATTCAGTTTTTTTTAGCTTATAACACTTTTCTAAGATTAGGTACCTACCTACGCAATGTTTTCACTCATGATAAATATAAACCTTCAAGTCATAAAAAATATAAGTTAATTACAACCAATTATGTAAAACTCATTATTTCTTTTAAAAATGTCGTTATGGCATGCGCAGTAGAGCGCAGTGACCACGTGCGCCCGCATGTCCGGATACAAAGTATACTAACATAGGAATTGCATTACTATACCGTTCCACACTAGTAATGTCATGTGCCATTTAACCCTGTGACAGGAAGATGTTTAATGGTTTTATTCTAATTTGAAAAAGCATCTAAAATTAATTATGCCCGTATTAGTCCATCGTCTAAGACGCCATTGCCCTCATATGCGTTACATCGTGGTTTGCCAGTAAGATACATTACGCATTCCAGGATGCTTAGCCAAGTTGCCAATCGTTTCCTTCTCTGTCACTCTTTCATGTTAGTGCGACAAAGACAGGTACCTAGCTGCCTTTCGTTTACGATTGACGATTAAGCGTTAGCGATTGGTAACTTGTCTAAGCACCCTGTGAGCTTAGAGAATATTATTTTAAATTTACCTAAATGCAATAATCTCTCTATCCGTCGTATATGCATATTGATAAGACGGAAAAGGACACACGATACTTATATCATCAGCCTATGATAGTCCACTGCTGGACGTAGGCTTCTCCTATTAACTATGCGTATAGACGCATTAGGAGGTAAATGACCATAATCGCCACGCTGGGATAGGCGATCGCAGTAATGTGTCCACTATGATGACCCTGCTGCCCATCATCAATCATTTATCAAATAATGGTCAGCGACACTTCAGTCCCTTAGTCGACTCTTACGACACCCGCAGGAGGAGCTGGGGTTGTGACAAATGTATTCTTTTCTTTCTGAGACGTTCATGAATTACTTAGGAGTTTATACACGAGAAGCGAAAAAATGGCGAGAAACAGAAAACAGAAATATGGTTGACAAAGCCAGAAGACCAAATAGGTTCTTGTACAGCAGAACTGCATAAACACGGCCTGATAAGCGTGCAGATGTAGACCCCCGAGAAGCGTGTCATTGGGTATAATTGCGGCGATTTCCGGCACTTAAGTGCAACACGTATAGATAATGCGTGCATCACTTACTGAACGATAAACGTTAAACGATCGGTGACGAACTACCTCCACTGACGTAATGGGTAAATTATATAAAAATCCCTTTCGAACAAAGGGCTTAAAAGCGGTGGAATTCAATCTTACAATAAATCCGCCGCATACTGAATTATATTTGCAATATTATTAAGAAGCCAATAAGACCATGTGTCATTTTCAATCAAAAGATCCCATAATGAAGCTTACCACAACGATGAGATTTGTTTGTATCTCTATAAGTCTACACTAAAGGCGCATTTATACCAAACGAGCATTCGCTCATTCTATCGCTCACTCTACGAAATCAACGAATTTCGACGAATCACGTTTTGTGTAACGAACGAATTTCGTAAAGTAGAGGATAGAATGAGCGAATGCTCGTTTGGTCTAAATGCACTTTTAGTGTAGACTTATAGAGATACAAACAAATCTCATCCTTGTTGTAAGCTTCAATATGGGTACTTTTGATTGAAAATGACATATGGTCTTATTGGCTTCTTAATAATATTGCAAATATTGCAAATAATGCACCTTAATAATCTGTCCAAGCGTCTTTATGGTAAGCGACAATGATTTTTGTGCTAAGTAGAACAAAATGCCTAACTAATCATGTAGTTCGTTATATTGATATAAGCGTTTTTGTGCGTAAAAATACTAAAGGTACTAAGGTAGTATAATTGTATATGTAATTCTTTATTTAATGAGGATCAATACATACGATAAATAAGATCTAAAACGCCATTAGTAAGCCCTTATTCTACTATAGAAATAGAAATATGTTTAAGCCAGCATTCATGACATACCTAAGCCCTTATTCTAATAGTTATTTCCTTGCAGAGATTTACAAGGTGACAAAAGATATTAAAACGACATTTACGTGTGACGACCGTTACTGTACCATTGTCCTACATTAAATTTAATTATTTTTAAATTAAAATTACCTATGGATAACATTCTTAACCAACAATCAGGCTACAGACTGAATAATGTCATTGTACTTAAACTTAACTGTTCCTCTTTTATTTAATGTTCTCTTTTGTTTCAACACTAATCTGAAAGATTACTAATGCTATTGTTCAAAATCTATCTACGATTTTGACTATTTCTGTGACTCAGTTCCTTTCAAATGTAAATAGACAAAGGCTTTTTGTTAATTTTTCCGAGAAAAATATTACAAGGAATATGAATACGCATAATCGTGTCGTAAAGGTAACATTGCTTGAATTCGAAAGATCTGACATCATATATTTGAAGAGGAATTCCGTTAAGCAATCTTGTAAAGTTTCCTTCTAAGGCTGTGTCTAATTTGACGTAATTAGCGAGTAGCGGACTTCGGCAAAGGGTAGGTCTTCATCGATCAGCATCGTCAGTTCCTTTTTGGTTCTTATTGCGTAAACGTTAAGGTTTTTATAATTGGAATTTGCTGAATTCCCGTCTTTGGATTTGCGAAGCGGAGAGCAAGCCTTTTAGGCACTGGTCTCATCGCGAGCTACTAAGCTCGCGGTGAATACTAAGCCGGCGGTGATAGCTGATAGCTGGGCGAGTATCGCCATGTCTCTTTTATTTACACGGGAGTGCGTATCTTTTGTTCGTGTTTATAGCCGATAGTTCATAGTTTAGTAGCTCGCGGTGAGACCAGTGCCTTACCATCAGGCTTGCTATGTTATAAAACCGCTCTCCGCTCAACTAATGGCGACATCCTCGCCGCGATACAAAGCTACACCGATCAAACACCTCTATTTGCATTGCAGACATCACACCGGGCACTTAGCCGAACTGGGCCGTGGACAACGAAACGCCATTCGACGCTTCCTGTTTCCGCTGATATATTTACAGAAGACGACAATGGACGCAATCGGGTCAAAGACGAAGTGCGAAAGCTTTATATTTCATTGTAGCGGGAAATGTGTTCTTTAGAGGTCCTTTTTGTCTGTACCGTTAGCGTATGTTGGTCGCGGGAGGTGCGAGAGTAAATGTATGCATACGGGAGAAATGTGTAGCATCTAACTACCGAACTCATGGTAAGATTTCCTTTATAATTATGTATCTAGATAATTTACACATTTACACATACTGACCAGAGTCCAAAACATATGTTAAACATATGTTAAAAAACCAAAACTGGAGATATCGAAATTGGCTATAACGTCTTCTTAATAATTATAGTATAACTGTAACTTATCGTATGCTTAGGAAGATCAGGTCCATCAAAATTTGACTTTTATGAAATTTCCGTCAAAGTCTAATTTCGATTGCACGGCTTAACGCTTTCGCGTCCAAAATGTAAAGAATGTTAAGATAAGGAAGTTTATATCTTCTAGTAGGTATTAAATGACAATTTTATACCGCGAAAAATTACAAAAGGTTTTAATTGCACATACAAATATTGAACTAATCAAAACGACTTCAACAAACACTATTTAATAAATCTAACCCTACCAATCGTTTTAATTTAAATGGAACACCGATTCATAATTGGTACGTTTTTTACTATCCGGCGCTAATCGAAAACGTTCTCCCTCGTGATAAATCGCGGCGGGCCGGCCGGACAGTGACGATCGCGAAGATTGATGTCCGAACGCCTGTCCCTATCCCCTTTTAAAAGGACTAACTTGCTTAGATTTCGCAGTCACATAAGCCCTTTTTGATCTACGAGAATGCTAAGAGTCAAGAGCAAGCGGCTCTTGACTCCATAGCACCGACGACAACTTATCTGCATCATATTTAGCTTAATATGACTTGTTTTGCTTTTGTTAAACTAGGGAATAATGTTTGCGTCTAACCGTGACACATTTTATATGATTACAATGGAAAAGAGCCCTGTATATCTGTCCCTTAAAATAAATATTTTAACAGAACCATCGGAGCGAGCATAATAAAGGGGATTATCAACACCTTAGTAACTCAACATTGACTGCACTTACAATTAAAAATTTACTTAAGTCGGTGCAACAGCTCCATAATTGATAAATTACCATAAGAAGCGGCGCGAACAACTTAGCGTCCATCCGATTTATGACTAACAAGAACTATGAGACTCGATGTGAACGTTTCCCGGGCAAATTGTATGAAAAGACAGGAATATTATCATAACAGGGTCGGTATTGTCGCCCACCGGCCCGTCGATATTTGAATCACAAAACTTGTCGCTAAGCCGAGTAATCTCCATTGTGCCTCGCCAATTACCGACTCTCCCCTTCCGCCTGAATAAATCAAATATTAAACCATCGGATAATGCAACGGACTTGAAAATAAACAACCTAGTGTTGTCATTGTGATGCGAGCTATGTGAAAAATTTACGCGCCGCGTGACCGCCTCTGAAATTCCTCACACACATGTTTCGTAATACCTAGCTTGTAAACATAAATATATTATCTTTTTTTTCTTGCTATAGGACGATCTTAGACTAGGCTTAGTTATCTGTGAGTTCATGTTAATTTAGACTTAATAATCATCGTATCTATCAATTTTGCGTGACGAACGTAGTTTGGGCTTAATAGGCTTGTAAAAATCTGGGTTCCGTGCCAAAAAGGTCCAAAGGAACCTTTATGGTGCGACTCTTATGTCCGTCCGGCTGTCGATCACTACGTTAAATATCTCAAGAACCACGTAAGCCACGATTTGAAATTAAGAATAGTTTTTAATGTTATGGTCATACCTGGGATAACTGGGGGCAAGTTATAGGGATTTGATATCGATTAAAAAGATGTCGATATAATTATAATAAAAGATGTGCTTATTGAACATTCTCGATTACAGTACAGAGGTTCAATGTCATAATTATCTGATATCGGGCCTCTTCAGATAGTAAAAACTAGTATGCAGATGTCATTTTAATCAAAATGACAATTTTAATATTGATATTTTAATATTAATTGTATATTTTGAAAACTATTTTAAAATAAACGCGTAACTACCCGTTTAAAGTTATTTTTTCTTTTAATTGAAGAGTAAGTACCTAATATTTATTTATGCCGAATAACATTTTAATGTTGTCATCCACAGTAACATCGATATATTTTTAGTCGATAAAATATTTTGCTACATCACTTTCGTATAAATGCCCCGAGTTATTCCAGGTATGGTTATGGTTCTTGCATTAGTAATCATCAAAGAATTAAATACCTTTCAGTATGACTAGTTGACTACCTACTCCAAAGTACACAGTAATGCACAAGGCTATCACGTTCGACAATGTAAGTAAATTGTTATTAAGTTCATGTGTAAATGTATGCACATTGCTGATTTTACGACTTATAGGCAAGACAATACCAATCATCGTAGAGCCATGTCATCGAGTGACCGCATACTGCGCACGTTTTAT